>JARKIC010002392.1:0-63974 GCA_029378375.1 Mycena olivaceomarginata
GCGTCGAAATTCTAGAAGGGTAGCGGTGCCACGGTGGATAGCTGGTACGAGTAGTTAGTTTCAGTGATCTTCTCGTTACTTCCAAATCTCCAGAAATTTTGTGCACATACTCCGGACCCGCTCCGTGCAATCCAATTCCTCCAGATTCCTCCATGCCAACATCGCACCTTTCGGTCCTCCGTGTATGAAAAAACTGGCTACATTCAACGAGTCTTTTACAGTCATGCTACATGAAGAAAAGAGAAGAAAACTGGTCATGCATAGGCCACCCTGCTGATACTTCATCCACAGTCGGAGCCGTCATGTCTAGCACCTTTTGAAGACAGGTCGGCATAATTTTTCGAAGAGCAGAAAAACGACTCACAATCATAGCTTGCACCATGTCCTTGAATGCGATCGTCTCGGATAAATAAATCTTTGCGTTCACCAGTGAAACGGGGGATCCGCCAACTTTCAGGCGTTCCTCGCGAGACTTGATCCTACGCGACGTGAGCTTCAATCGGTGGCTGCATAAATTACACGGCTGCACCTCTCATACGCATCAACAATCCTTTGCATCGGGATGTTTCGAGAAAATTGGCGCCTTTTTCGATTGTTCCCAGTGCGGCCACTACGTGTTTGCTCCCTTGAAACAACCCCTTGGTCGCGTCGTCGCTAGGGTTCAGCGATTTCAAAAAATTTGGGAACTCTGCTGCTTTCTGCAAATCTGCGTCCACGATTTCTGTTCCCAGGCCAGGTTAATCTTGATTCCGGCGAAAAAAAGTACTAACCTTCACTGAATGGTTCGTCGTCTTCGTCGTCCGGGTACAGCTGTGCGCCTTGATCAAGGAGTGCGCGGCGCTGCTCCAGTCTACAAAACGTTATCTGAGTCCGAATAAGTCCATGTCGGATTTTGCCTTACTCGTTGTAGTAATCCTGCAGAGCACGGCGATTTCTTCTGCTACAATAATATTCGTCTCCACTGGATTCAGTTTCGACATGACTTCCGCTGCTCTGTCGTGGGCGACTTGAAATTCGTCAAGTGGGGCACAATAGCGGCGGGGGGGCAGCAGATTCATTGTTCCAGGTTGGGCAATCATTGGTTTGGTGCGCAACAGGGAGCAGGCGCCCGGATTTTATAGTGGTCGAATATAGGCTACATAAAGGCTATCGAGCCCAGACAATGACTCCTCCGTTGTCATGTTCTATTTCAGAGCATCCGAAACTGTGTGCATGCTTCGTGGTCTTCACGCGAAATACAAAGCAGGTGGAAACGTTCGGCGACAAGAGAACAATTAATCGGCGGTGCAGCGGAGGAAGTATCAATGAACCGTCCCCTTCTGGTAATTCCGTCAACACTCGACAGACATGACGGTCGCTGTGAACAGGGGATCCTTGTACTATTTTGCTGGGGCGATTCGGTGGAAGAAGGGTGGCTGAGCTGTTCTGTTGACATATTTCTGTTCAGTCAGTGGACGGGGCTATTGTAGTGCAGCGGAAATTGAATTCATTGTCTGAACCGGGCCATAAATAATCGAGGTCCGAAATCACAAATGTTTGGGGCGTCTGTCTGCGAGAGACTAGGTCATGCGCGCTTCGTGGCCCACGGGACGCGAAATTGAATGCGTGATTCCGCCGAAACTTGGCGACAGATAGGACGGTGAATGAGCTGTGAATTGAATACATAAGTCTTGTACTTTCTTGACATTCATGAGAACAAAACGTGCCTGGGCCGCGACTCGCGGCGACGAATTGCTTCCACGGCTACCTAATGAGGCAATTCCGCGACGCGGGATACAATACGGGACCCGTTCCTTTCTGGTGATTTCGCCGAAACCTGGCAACAAAAAGGACGGCGGCTGACTCGTGAGTTCAACGAATCTCGTACTTGCTTGACATTCCTGAGAAAACCTATTGATGTTGCAATGTTACTTCCAGGACTGCTCACTGAGGCAATTTCGTCCTCGGACCTCATGTTGATCAGCAGGCGAAGCCAACGGAGCGCAACGAACAATACCACCTAGCGTTACAAAAATAAGCTGTACGTTACGCTTTGCTGATTCCCCATGTCCATCCGGACAGATACAACGGACCGTGACTGCCAAACATGTAAATGAAGCAACTACGGACAATGACATTATCTAGAAAATGGTCACAGTCGAAATCGGACCATGAAATGTAACTCCCGACGGAACAAAAAGAAAATCAAGGAGTGGGAATGGCTGATATACGCCTCGCCATGAAGTACAATTGACGGACCCAATGCCTGGTAGACCCCACGATACCGATACTGTTCGAAGTAAATGGTGAACGAAGTTTCCACCGACTCAGTCTCGCCTTGATGTGAGTGAACCGACGAACGACCTCATCCATGCTGGGCCGCTTGGCAGGGTCTTCCTGAACCATGTCCGCTACGAGTTCATCCATGAATTCAAAGCCCAGCATCTTCTTGGTTTCGTAGAAGTCAGATCCCTGTTGAAATGATTAATGTAATGCGATGGATGAGGCCATGAGAATACTTTAGTGAAATAGACCTGAACCAGGAATCCTAGGCACCAGACGTCCACCGCAAAAGGATTGCATTTTTTATCTTTGAACGAAAACTCAGGCACATTACGGATCCCGCCGTACCCAGGATTCACAAGGGGAGGTCCTTTGGAGGGATCGTGCTCATCGGAGAGGTCGAAGTCAATCCAATAGTATTTCACTGGGTTCTGGGTACGTGTCCGAACAGGCCGAAGATTCCGACTGAAGTCTCGGGTTTTGTGGGGGTTCCACGGGTGCGGGTCCTCTCGCAAGATCGGAGCTGCGTCCATCACGATACTGTTTGCCTTGCAATCACTTTGGAAAGTAAGCGTCGTGGAATAACATCGTGTATTACACAAACCCGTGCCAAATGTTGTGGGTGCAGAAACTGCAAGCCCTGTACCAAGTGTTAAATCAGATTTCGCTCTGGGAGGTGCGCTGGGACACATACCTCGAAGATTTGGGAAAAAACTCGACCGCTTCACCAATTGTGAGGAAGGGAAATTCCTCCCAGCTCCACATAAGGGGCATAACGATGAGGTCCGTTGAGGAATCGTCTGGCACTTGTAAAATATCGATCAGGCGGATGCAATGATTCTTCGGGTCCGCTGCCAGCGGCTCAGAGGAAAACTTCTGGAATAATTGAGCCTCTCTGAAGCACCGAAAGCACGGACGGGCTTCGGTCGGCCTTTTGAGTACGACATAGGACCCGTCCGACACCCGAGTCGCGTCGATCAGACTGGCTGACTAGAGTGAAAAAGGTATTAGAAAAGCATTACTTACGTATGGCTTATACTCGTACCGGTAGCAAAAGTGAATCTTCAAAAATGGGCGAATATTTATCAGGAGTCTTCCAGGCAGGAGTCCACGTGGGTGAGTAGCGGGGGCGTAGCAAGTAGCCAGCCTCATCCTTGAGCCAAGAATAGTGGTCTCGCCAGAAGATTTCGTATTCGCTCAGTATGCCTTCAGCCAGATTGTTTCGTCTCGCGTGTAGTTCCGCACCCCAGTCCACTTGGTCAGGAGAATGCAAATCCTTCGAGGGTCGAGCAGGGCCTGCAGCCATGGGTTGGACAAGCTGTGACACCGTGAGTACGTGACCGGACCCATCTGTACAAACAAACAGAACTTGCCGTCATGCCGGAGGCACAACTGGTCCAACTTTGTCACAATGATACTCCCAGAAACGCCGCCTCATGTACGAAGATACCATGGTGACCGCCAACCCGCTTTCCTTGTCGATTTGTTTCCAGAAGATATGCCGATCAGACCGTGCCCTACTATTTGCGGGTTTTATTGTACTCGAAGGTATTTAAACGCGGTGGGTTGTGCGACCCCTTCCCAAAACTGAAGCCCGATTTCCTCTCATCACCTCGATTTCCCTTCAGCTCGCCCCCCTGAAACAATCACCCCTCCCCGATATCATATGTCTAGCGCCGTGGCCTTGGGCGCTTTCGGCGCGGTTGCAAACGGTTTCACCATCGTTTCCGCCCTTACTGGATCGGGACCCGACGCAGTCGGTCATATAACGAACAGAAAGCGGACAACCGATATTATAGCAGAGCGGATCAAATTAATAAACGCCGACGTCGACTGGGTCATGGGCATACTGAACACCTACGGCCAGCAGCTCACCGAAGCCGAACGTCACAATTGCTCGATGAGTACTTAAGTAAGCTCCATTGTGAAAATTGGCCTTTTTAACATGTTTGGCCGTAGGTGCAAGAGCGATCTTAACATGGTCGAACGCGAACTGAATGCCCTCCAAACGATAAGGACTACAAGTTCCGAATCCGCAACCTCAAATTGTTCAAGAAAGTCTCCAAAGAAGCCAGAATTCGCGCACTCACAGAGGACTTGATGGGGAGGTCCATTCTTGCCAAAAGTACGCTAAAGTGAGCCAATTTCATACCACACATCCTGATGGTCGAATTATTGACATGAAATTAGGGCGTCTCTGACAAGGTTATGGTGATACATATTCGTGACATGAACGAAGGTTCCAACGCTTCTAGTTCCGCGACCGGAACTCCAGGTGAGTTTCGTTCTGAGGGCTCATGTTGCACGCTTATGGACAAAATGATAATAGGCAGTCGAACATATCCTCCTTCGAGTCCGTCCTTGGTGCCAAAGCGACTGACTCGATGATATCGCTTCTTCTCGTTCACGGTCACAGCCCTCGGACAAGTCCTACCGGCCAAGTCCCTGGTGTTCAACCCAGTGGTGCATCTGGGAATGCAGGTACACCTTTGCAGAGATGGACGACGACGGATACCAACAGCAGCCTGAGTGCCAAACCGCTTGTTCATAATTAACCATCTCGGATGTGTGGATACTCTGCTGGATGTATGTAAATTATTCTCCGGTATTTCGAGGCTGTATCGGACGGTGATCACATATTTTAAATTCTGACCGTAATGTACTGTATCAATCCCACCAACAAATCGTTTTCGAAAGTTGAATCGAAATTTGGCAACCAACAGGACGGGGCAGGGACGGGGGCGAGCTGTGAGTTCAAAGAGTCCCGTTTAAGTCCCGAATGCATGAGAAATAGTGCCTATGGCTCGCAATGACTTACTTCCAAGTTGCCAATGCGCAGTGACGCGTGTGACGCTGTGACTGGACCCACCCGAACAAACAAACGAGGATTGGTACATACTGCCGCTGGCGGCGGTCACGGTGGCGGTTTGGTGGCGGTTGAACTTGGAGTTTTGATCAGATTCAATGTGAAATGTTCACTCATCGGAACTTTCACACCGTGACTTTGGTTTGACCCCAGAAGATCGACCCCAGAATAAGTATCCGAGACCACCACTGCCACCCGCCACGACTGTTCAAGACTGCCTACCAGGCAGCCTAAGCCCATTTACTGGCTTGCATGTGAGCTTGTGTGTGTTATAGCAGCAACCTCGTAAAAACACTGTAACACACAAAGAGGAGGTTGGCTCAGAATCCTGGTCGATGCATACTGCCTCTCATACTGCCCCTGGCCCAGCGGTGGCTTTGAATATTACTCTTGTGGCCATTCTATCGGTTATTGAGCCCTGCTGGTGGCTCTTTTACTCACGACTTCGGAAGAACTATCGGCTTTCCACAATACATCTCGCACTTGAGGAACTTGAGGATTCTGGCTCAAGGTGCTCGCTCAAGACGGGCAAGACCCTCCTTATCCAGTATTCCATAGGGTACTTCGGTATGGTGCCCTTGCGATTCTACCAGAAAAGCAAGCAGAGTCTTCCATGGTAAAATTAGAGGACTGTCGCATCAAGTTCCCAAAATACCGGAGCACCAAAGCTGTGCTTTCAAGTTCAGAGGCGCCCTGTCGATGCCTTCTATCCCTGCTCATCTCTTACCACTGCACTTGAAACATGGATCCCTTGAGTGTAACCGCAACACTTATAACGCTCGCGGCCTTCATCAAGGACCTCATTGAAATCGGTGAGAGCATTCGTTGCTCCATAGAAAAGGTGCGAAATTTCCCGGTCGAAAGCATCCACCGAGGGAATATAGGTCCACGAGAATCGACGACAACTTCGACAGCTTACGGAGGATGTTGTCCGCATCCTCTACGACCTTGCCAACCTTACAAGGGGTCATGAAGACATGTTTTGGGGGCCAGAATTGCTAAGCGCCTGGGAAAATCTGAAACTTTCAGATTTTCCAAGGCGCAGTGAAAGCGTGAGTGTTCCTTTACTGGTTTTCTTTATTTTCTCATTGTAAAAGACGTAGAGAGATGCTCTACGTTCATTCTAAATGCCGTAAAATCTCAGTTGTGCAGCTCCCCGGATTTCGTGGAGTTCACTCCCAGTTCAAGGCCTGGAGGAAACGCAATGATCTCGAGGGAAAGATTGCACATCTGAAGGAACATATGAGCAAATGCTACTCCCAGTTCACAGTGGGTAACTTTTTTTATACAATTATTACACTCATGTCTGTGTGTCAGGCATTCTCTGTTGCTCGAATTGAGCAAAATACTTTCCGAATTGAACAAACATAATTGTCAACAACATGGAAAATCAGGTCAAAGCGCGACGTCTAGAGGGATTGATGGCTCAAGTACTGCTTGAGACCCAATTTGGCCAGGATGCAATGAGTCAAACGATGGAAATAATATCAACATTGAGTGCATTCGGTTTACAGTATGGTACGGCCTCAAATTTTTCAAAGGATCCAAATCAGTAACAGTCTAGAATCCCAGTATAATTTCCGCCAGGCAATGCGTCTCATCGAATCGCTTGAGCAGTCGTTGACAAGTGGCCGATTGGTTCTCGATGCACCTCTTTTTGATCCTGTCCAGGCTTCCCAATTCCTTTACAAGCGATGTACACCTTTGCATCTACTCCACCGCATCCTTGGATTGGTCATTGATATCAATGAAAACCGGATGCCGATGAAGTCAAAGAGTATGGAAACCTTGGTGTATCTCTCAGTAACATGGGAATGGCTTCAGAAAGCATAGCCTGGGAACACTTCAAAATCCGGAATGCTCCATCACCTAGACTGTTCCGCAGCCACAAACTTTACCGGACCATGGCACATGCACTGATGGGACTTTCAATCGCATACCACCGCCAACATCAGTTCCAATCTGCCATTCAAGCTGGCCAGCAGTCACTGGATCTCTGGCATTGTCTGTCCAACAATCTGCCCGAGGTCGACATCTGTATATGCCTATCGGATAATGGTATTGACACACAGACACGGAGTCTCCTTGAAACCGGTCAAAAAATAGCTGCACTATCCATTGCGCAGGAGGCTGTAGCCCTGTCTCGCACTATGTTTAGAACAGATAATTGAATCCAGAACTTCATCCTCGGTGGATGAGGTCAACGTAGATGGTCTTGTGGGGCCATTTTCGACCTTGCTAAAGCTCTCTCGTCACTGGATCGACATGTCGAGTCATACACGACCTGGAAGGAAGGTTTCCGGACATTTGTCTGGTTGCCTGTCCTCTTCTGGGCCCTCCGTCCAGAGAAGATGTTGATTCATTTCTCGACCAAATCTGCAAGGTGGCGGAGAGAGGCATGTTTTCACTTGCTATGCTCGTGGATTGTGTTATTATATTCCGTAGTCTTGCCCGCACATACCCTGAAGACCTTTCATCTCAATTTCTTTCGCTCCTGCATGCCTATGCCTATTTCACCGCTCAGCAGGATGATTCTCCATCAATGGAGAACATCCGCCTCTTTCTGGAGCCCAATTCGGACCGTCTGCCACTCGAGCTGGATGTGACCAGGTCAATGGACATTAGCTTGGGCGGGATGCTGGGATTCAAATTGAAGATGCGCTTCGGGCATTTTACAACTGTCCCTGTCACCCCAGTGATCGCTTCATTCGGAACATCCTCATTAACCACTTCGATAAAGCCATTGCCGCTCTTTGGAACGTGGTCAAGGAATTGACCTCCGACCCGATCGCCAATGAATGGGTCCTCCACCACCATCAACGAAGTTATCCCGTTTGTCTCGGTGTCTACTCCCAGCTATACGGCTCTGCTGCAGCTATCGACAACGACCATCAACCACTTTGGCGCAATTCTTGCTGGGCGGGGATCTGAATGGGAGTACATTCTTGACGGTTTATTGCAACCGATCTTCCCTCACTTATGGAGAAGCAGATTGCTGGACGATGCACTCAAAGTCTGCGAGCAGATCATCAATTTCCTTGATTCCCGCCTCCATTCAGATGACATGGCTGTTGCGGCAGAATGGCAATTAAACCGCCATTTCATCCTGTGCGATATGGGCAGATTTCCTGATGCAATTGGAATGGTACAGCAGGCCACGATAGCCTCGGTTCCAGAAGCTTTTTTTTTGCATCCTTACATCGCTCGGATCCGCATCCTTCGCCGCGTCGGAGGAAACCAGGAAGCACTGCAGCTCCTCAAGAGAGGAGTGGTCACTGGTTGTCAAAAATACTGGACAGACAATGCCCAGATCTTCCGTTTACAACTTAATCTGCTGCTGGTCGACTCTGCGACGGCTTGGGGAAATGTAGGACACCACGAGAGAGCTCTCAAAGATGCGGAACAAGCTGTCGCAGGTTTCCGAAAAGACATAGGCCCCGAAGAAGAACAAAATGTGTGCTCATTCATTCTCTCATCACTCTTTCAAACTGCCAAGCCACACTTCGAAGGAACAACGAGGCCCTCGCGGCCGCCCAGGAAGCGGTGTTGATATACACCGTGAACGCACCACACATGTGGGGACTTATGTGTACACAATCAGAAAGCAGGAGTTGGGAGCGAATGCCTTCCATGCGCTTTCCCTCCGACTAGTGACCTCCGGTCAAGCCCAGCCAGCCCTTCTGAACGCAGAAAAAGCCACGGAATTGTACCGCGAGCTAGTTGCGCTGGCCCCTAGGCACCACCTCCCCACCCTCGCCAGCAGCTTGCGGAATCTAAGTTCGATCCTCTGGGATGTCGGCCATAGAGACGAAGCTATCGCTGCCTGTGAGGAAGCGATTCATATCATGCGGTCGGCGGCCAAGCCCGAGACGTACTTCCTCCCAGCTTTAGCTGAAGCCCTGGACCAGCTCGAGGGTTATCTTGCGGAGAAAGGCGACGTCGGGGGAGCAGCTGCCGCAGCGGCCGAGTGCACAGAGGTTCGGAGGGAGTTCGCGGCTTTACCTCCCGAGTCCGAATTTCTGTTTGAGAAAGTGGCGGACATGGTGGAATCGGACGACGAGGCAGTAGCGTGGGACCCTGCTCGTGCGTCAGAGGCAGGTGAGTACCACGAAGCTTCAGAGGGTCGAACGAGCGTTGAGGTAGTGGAATCAGACGACGAGGCAGATGAATATCACGACGTTTCAGAGTCTCCGACGAACATTGAGCCCTCCGCCTTCATCTCGGAACCTTCAGGCCGTTCGTCGACAGCAACTCTGGATCATTCCATCGACGACGCCCCGATCCAGTCTAATCCATGCGGGATTTCCATCGCAGCAGGAGACCCAGACGCGGTTGTCCTCGATGGCAGCACCACGCGCTCCGTCGTCCTGGGCTTGGCCGCCACGAGAATCCTCAGCAAGCCACTGGAAGTGGACGTGAGGCTGCGCCTGCGGAGCACGTTGATGGACGTCTTGTGGTGGATTTTGCTCGGGATTTCGTTCGCTATCGCGTGGAGACGAGTCGTATAGTGCAGTATAAACGGATTCGTTGCATGTAAATTTTATCGTGTAAATTTTGTTTATGCTTCAAAAGGTCGCTCCAAGTCTCGCCGCGTGGGTCTAAAGGAATATGGCGTGCATAGCATTGGAGGAATTCCGACACGCGCGTAGCAAGTGGCCAACATCTTAAAGCCAAGAGTAGTGATCGCGCCAAAGATTTCGTTTTCGCTCAGTATACCTTCGGCCAGATTGTTGAAAATTCTGCTCCAAGTCCGAGGCCCTTCTGGAGAGAGAAGTCGTCGTCCGAGCATCGAGCAAGGTTCGTAGCAGTGGCCATTGGGAGACCAAGGTCGGTCACCGGACCCACCTATCTTGATGGCTACCTGCAATGAGGACGAAGAGGAATATAGTCAAGACGCGTTTTCTTACGATGCTGTTCTTTGGGCCAATTTGCCGTTTTCTGAGTTCACCGGATTCGACCATATCCATTTCTATCATAATACACAGCATCGTAGCTTAACGGAGAGTAACCAGTTCTGTGAACCACATTAGCAAAAACTCGCGAATCATGGTGGAACCCACCCTCTGCAGACGTCGGGTGAATGGCAACGGTGTTGTCGAAATCCTTCTTGGTCGCTGCAGAGCCATAATGAACAGCTGCGACAGGATCGAGATTAGGAACTTACCCTTCATCTTGACGGCAACAGCAAAGCCCTGCAGCATCTCATCGCTACCGGCGCCGATGAGGTGTACACCGACGACGCGCTCCTCTGGGCCCACGCAAACGAGTTTGAACGTCGTCGGCTCTTTATGCTCCTCGTCGATCATGGCGAAGTAAAGCGAGCGGAAAGAGGTTTTGTCTGCGGGGAGTCAGTACTGCGTTACAGAGGGTAACATGAGGATCGCACAAATCTTGACGGCGTCGCCGTACTTCTCGCGCGCTTCAGGCTCAGTCAGGCCGACAGTGCCAATGGGAGGGTGCCTAAAGACGGCATGAGATGCGATCGGAAAAATTGCGGAGAAAGACTGACGAGAAAACAACAGTCGGGATGTCCTCATAGCTGAGCTTGTCGTCCTTGAACTCCGAGGGGCCGAACAATCTGTTCGATAGCCTCCGGCCCGCCGCAATCGCAACGGGGGTGAGGAGCGCCTTGCCCTGCACATCACCGATAGCAGTGATTCCCTTGACATTCGAGTTCTGGTATTCATCGACGACTACGTCGCCCTTGGAGTTCAGTTTGACGCCAAGCTCTTCGAGTCCCATGTTCTCAGTGAGTGCTTTGCGGCCGATCGCCCATACGAGCGCGTCGACCTCGATAGTCTCGCCCTTGTTGGTCGTCACCTTGAGGGTCTTGCCCTTCTCGCCCTCGACCTTGACCACCTTGCTCGACTTGTGCAGGTTAACCCCGGTCTTCTCCATCCAAGGCGTCAGCACGTCCTGGATTGCCGGGTCAAAAGTTCGCAGCACGGTCTCCCCGCGAATGACGAGGTGCGTCTCCGATCCAAGGGCATTGAACACGCCAGCCAGTTCGACGGCGATGTAGCCCGCGCCAACAACCGCCACGCGCTTCGGCTGCTCCTCGAGCGCGAAGAAGCCGTCGCTATCTATCCCTAGAGAAGCGCCGGGGATCTCTTCGTCGGAAGGAATGACCGGGTGCCCGCCAGTCGCAATGCAGATGTTGTCGGTATTGAGCGTGTACTTCTGGCCGTCCGGTCGCGTCACCTCGACGGTGTTCGCAGAGGTCAGTCGTCCGAACCCGTGGTGGTTTTCGACGCCCTCCTTCTCGAAGTTGCTAGCATATATGCCATTAAGCTTTCGAATGTACGCGTCCCGCTGAGGCTTGAAAGTTGCCCAGTCGAATTTCGGAAGGGCAGCGTCCCCCTTGATATGATATCCCTGAGTATGTTGAAGAATTTTCTCTTGCAAGTCTGCGGCATGCCACATAATCTAAAAAGATTCCATGAGTGTTCTGCGGTTCTGAGTTCGGCGAACGGGTAGACCTTCTTCGGGACACATCCTAGAAATATTCAGATATGAAGCATAGGCGAAGATGGGTTTACCTACCGACATTCACGCAAGTTCCGCCTAAGATACCTGACACTTCGACAACGGCCACCTTTTTGCCATAGGACGCAGCGCGTCTCTGAACCCAGGTCAAGATTGGAACCGATCGGGTAGTACCGCGCTCACCGAGCAGCCGGAGCCCCCACTCCCACCGCCAATCAAGACCAGATCGTACTTGTCAACGGTGGGTTTGTCGAAGATGGGCGGCATTGCAGATGAAGATAAGTTTCTTGATATCTAGAATACCGTTCAGTCTCGGTGACGTTGGACCAGCGGGACGCGCACCAGGGAGAGCCTTGCAAGAGCAGATCTCGTAGACCTGACAGTATGGAGCGCCAGAGCTGGGGAGCAAGGTGTTTTATAAGTATAGAGCCAAGGCGCGTCGTGACTGATCAATAAGGCAGTCGCGTCATTTACTAATCTCATTTACTAACGATCACATGGCGTTGCTCGGTGTTCATGAACCCGAACGTCGTCGCAACAAGAAAATCCCGTCGCCGATGCCCGCGCCAACCTCGAAAAATTACGCGTAGTATACATTGACTGCACGGTATAGATCTAGTCAAAGTCAGCAAACTCAGCGTCAAACGCTTTCTGGCTGACATCTCCCTTTCTCATCTTTTTCGCCATGCGCTCCTCTCGTGCAAGCTCATCCCAATCGTCTCCCTCATCCACCGCATCATCCTCGTGCTCCCCGTGCTCCCCGTCCTTCTGCTCGGAGCCGTCCACAGCCTGTGTCTTCAACCACTTTCTCTTCTTCCCCTTCTTCTCACGGCGCTTCTCCCTCTCCTCCTTCTTCACAACCTTGTCGCTCCACGCCACGTTCGCCTTCTGCTTCTCTGCCCGTTCTGCCCGCCGCTTTTCTCGCTCGGTATCCAGGACAGTCGCCGCAGCGGCCCCGTCGACAAGCCGCTTTGCCTCCTGCGCCTTATCTAGATACGCAAACGAAGTTCCACTGGAACGCAATTAACACCAGGATAAGAAGCCATAAATAAAAAGCATACATCGACGACGGCATCTTCCCAGCCATCGCGGGGTAAATCTCTCAACTCGGGCATCCGGGGAAGCCGCAGAAGGCCGAAGCTCTTCGCCACACCAATGAGGTCAAGGTCCTTCACTCGGAAAATATACGAGGCTTCATGTTTGGAATAGGCGCGCACGAACGATACAAAGGCTTTCGCGGCCTTACGACGAATGAGTTGTCAGCCTGCCGAGATTCAATCGACGTGCATGCAGCTCACCTGATCATGTATTGCTCTATCTGTCAAAATCGTTTTGCGTATACGCCCGAGGAAGACCGACACCTCCGCGTCGTCCGGACGAGTAGGTTCGTCCTCGTCCTCTCCGGCCGGCGGCAGATCCATAGGCTGATCTCCAGATCCTGTGAAATACGGCCGTTCAGAAATCGGGATTTTCCTGATGGCCAGAAAGTCTGCGGATAAAATAAGCCGCAAGCAAACCGAGCAAAAAATCCACTGACCGACATACGCCGTCTCCCGGCCAACGAGTAAAACCCAGGCCCGCCCGCTACGCCCAGCTCTGGCTGTACGCCCGCACCGGTGAGAGAAGGCTTTGGGGTCCGAAGGAGGGTCGAATTGAATGACGATGTCTACATGGGGGAGATCAAGCCCTCTGGCCGCCACATCGGTGGCCAGAAGGACTGAAGGAGCGGTATGTGTGGCTGGGGCGTCCGAAAATGCCGCCAGAGTCCGCGTTCGTGCAGACGGGGGAAGATGTCCGTGCAGCGAGAATAGCGCAGTCTCTGGGGGAAGGAGGTCTGGTAGAACCTGGAACACGTAATGAGGAAAATACGAAGCGCTGCTGAGGGATGCACGCACGCGATAGAAATAGTCTACAGAGGCACCCGTGGCGAAATAGACAATAAATCGCGATGACTTGTGTTCTGTAACCTCGGAAGAAATTATCCGAGTGAGCTGCACTAGTTTCTCGGATGATTGGCAGACGATATAGTGGATTTTCAGACTGGCGCAAACGTAAAT
Organism: Mycena olivaceomarginata; assembly: GCA_029378375.1. Lineage (NCBI taxonomy): Eukaryota > Fungi > Basidiomycota > Agaricomycetes > Agaricales > Mycenaceae > Mycena > Mycena olivaceomarginata. The sequence continues at coordinate 13,672 of JARKIC010002392.1, forward strand.
GCCGGTGAATGCAAGCAGAATACAACTTACTTGGCGGGTATTCGTCTTTCTTCCACCGTCTCCCGAGCTTGGGTGCCTGGAGCTCCGGATTTCAGTTTCTTCGCCTGCACCTTAACAACAATACGCGCAGGATTCCGCAATCCGACTCGTACGAGTTCGGAAAGGGCGTCGGCATCCGTCATGGTTGCGCTAAAGAGTCCCGTACGCCGCTGTTTCGGCAGATGTGTGATAATACGAGTGACGGCAGCTTGAAAGCCCAGGTCAAGTAATCTAGTAGAATTTTGAATCGCTGCAAAGAACGGAAATACCGCGACGCACCTATCTGCTTCGTCTAGGACGAGGACCTCCAGTTCCTTTACGCTCACTATACTCTTGCCCTTTCCCAGCAGGAATTCCTCTACACGACCAGGCGTGCCAATCACGATATCAGCACCAGACGTTGTGAACCGCTGAACATCTTGAGCAGGCGCCGAATTATTGGAGGAAACGAGCAGGAGCGCGTCAGGATATTCTGGATCCGGTGGGTCCGAAAGATCGTCAACAGCCGGTGCTCTCGGCTGGGCGGACAGAAACAGCGAGAAAATGGAGTGTATCTGGGTCGCCAGTTCTCTGAGACGGTTGAATTCCCAATATTCCCTCGAAAAAGGAGTCGCGCGCACCGTGTAGGGCTGATAATTAAAGCCCCCAGTTCATGCTTCCGGAGTTTACGTTCCCGTCGTATGAGGCGTTCCAGGATAGGAATAACGAAAGCGAGCGTCTTCCCGGAGCCTGTGACCGCTTCGACGACGACGTCTTTGTGTTTCATGAAAAGCGGAATGGTGGACGCCTGCACCGGGGTCATTTGGGTGTGGCCCATAGGATTGAATCACATCCAGTCTGCAGTGGACGATGAGCAAGGAGTTGGAACATCAGCAATGGCCTATTACATCCATGGTGTGAGCGAAGTCGGAAGGGTCGACCAAGCCCCGCCGAACGCGGTCGTAGCAGGAGCCATGATTTCAGAATTTTTCAGCCGAGTATTTGCGTTGAGCACTAGAACCAAACTCGTCCGTCAACCTAAAAAAGGGAATTCTGAAGATGTCTTCAGGCAAATGTCGGAAAGAGCTGTATTGATAGCTAGAATGACGTTTTCCCTGAAGGAATATGCCACTACAAAAATTATGTGGGTATTATCGCTGCACGAAGTTAAGGAGGGAATGTGTTAGCGGTTCTCGGCTAAATTCTATCCAGAGCCCGTCGCAGCTCACTCGCGGGGTCGTTGTGTTCTTACTGCCCGTTAAAAAAAAAGAAGGATGTAACGAGAAGGGTAACATGTACAGAACAAATACATGGATTCAGGAGCATTCATAGCAGGGATTCAATCTGGGACATGCATATACAAGCGTTATGAAAATCAAAGAACTCCGTGGCCCATGGCATTAAAGAGGAAGGTGAAACACGTAAAATGGAGGTACTGTTAATCAGATTCAGGAGAAGGCGCTCTTGCAGTCCACTGTTTCCTGTCCAAACAGAAATCGTTCCAAAGCTGTTATCTCGTTAGCGGAACTTGAAGTATGAGATAAACACAACAAACCTGAGCGGTAAATTCTTGGTGAGCTCCTACGAGAGCATGCGCATCGCTGGCCAGCGCTGGATCTTCATGACGACAGAGCCACTTGATCTTGGTTTTGACTCGCGCGAAAATGTTGTTGTATAAGTAATGCCGAGCTTGATGGCTATAGGTCAATTATGCATCAGCGTGCGTTGCTCTTTAGACCAAGTATAAGTAACCAACTAGGCCGCCGCCTTACGTGCACACCGAGCTCCAACAACGAGCCTGAACCCAGGCGGATAACGCAGTTTATCGGCATGGGCACTGTTATTAAAATCCCACGTTGTTTCCTCGCCATAATCGTCGTCGCTTTCTGATTCATCCTAGAAGTGTCATGAGATCAAACAAAGGTGGTAGAGGAAAGTCATCGTACGTCGAAATTGTCCCGGTTGTAAGTTCCCTCGTGTGTCGTTAATGTACAACATCCTGCAAAATTGCATGCCATGGATCCACGCGTCCAGCAGGCCTGGCAATCCACGGGCTCGCAAGGGTGAGGGCCAATAAGAATGGGACGGCTATCCAACGTCGTTTTGAACGGTGTAGACCATGTTGAAACCTGCATTGATTCGGCCACACCCTCTGTGCGGATTCGCATAGCTTTTATTGCTGCCTGATAAGACCATCCTAAATCGCAGTAAGCCATACAATAGCTGAATGAATGGCTGGTGTACGCACTGTCGTTGTCCGAGACTGTAGATAGAAGATCGGGATTGAGATAGAATCTGACGAGATACTCGACAAATGACATGAATTGTTCGCTAAGCCTTCGACGGGCATAATACTCTGGACCGCGGGCGGATTCGATGTCATCTGCATCAGGGTCCTCGGTCTTCTCTGAATCGTCGACAATAAAGGAGCCCATATTCTCTGACGATTGGCCCTCCGAGCCAGTGTCAGAGTCGCTGCTGCTGGTGTCTGAGCCCCACGCTAGCTCGTCACTGTCTGAAGTTTCCTCGACTTTGGTTCTGCGAGTAGAGACTTGTTCGGCGAAGACCTGTTCTCGCGCGCATTCTTATACTCGTCCATGGTGACTCTCTTGCGCTCTTTGGCCGTAGGCTTTGAAGGACTGGGCGGAGGCGAAACTGTAGGAAGGTGCTTATAGAAGGCGCGGTATCGGAGAAAATAAACACGTACGCTCTAAATCATCGACATCGGCTGAATCCGCGGTCGAGACGCGGTCAGTCTCCTGCTTGGGAGCCACTATCCGAGTCATCCACGTTCGACTCGCGGCGGCGGATTCGTTTTCGAGGAGTATGGTCGTCAGAATCGGATGTGGCTACGTTAAGCGTCTTCCGACGTTTGCGTGGGGTAACTGGCATCTCAGACGAGGAGTCCTCGGAATCGGGGTCGTCGCGGCGATGGAGTCGTTTTCGAGGGGTATTGTCGTCGGATTCGGACGTTATATTGAGCATCTTCCGGGGTTTCCGTGGTGAGACCATTTCCTCGTCCTCCGATGAGGACGAGTTTAGGTGAGGACCGCCGCCATCTCCGAGATGCACTCGGCTGCGCAATGCCTCGACGAGGGTTACGTCGCGGCGAAGTAGGAGGTGTCGTATCGGGTTCAACCTTGGCATCTGAGATGTCGTCGTTCGAGAGACATTGTATCCCTGGGGCACTATGCTTCGCCTCGTGCCGTGGGCAGGGGTTCAACACGACCGGAGACCGTTCCTTCTTCTGCACCGCGCGACGGGATCGAGTGTTTGCAGAAGGGCTGCCCCCCGTTCCGAGCTCGCGTTTGCGCATGAAGATCGCGTTAATCCTCAGACTATTAGGAGTCCAAAGAGAATTGCCAGAACTTCCTGCCGAGTCAAGGACCCGCGATCTCCCGCGATCATATTCAAGTTGAATCAACATTGGATCAATAGACGCAACTCCAGTACTTCTACATCGCGCACGCTGCTGCGCAGAATGGATCATATACTTTTTGAAATCGATCATAGAAAACAGCGGCGAAGACAGGGATGGGTCCTTTCTTGACGAGCTGGCCATCTACCTACGTGAATATTGAAACCTTCACTCCATCCTCAACTGCGGTTATGAAACATGACTGTGAGTTCATAGCATATTATTCAATTACCGGCCTGTCAAAAGAAGGGACGCATTGTTCAAAAACGCAATCGCATCGCCGCGGAAGTCATCTGCAAAGATTCAAGCGCCAGATTGTAGTGGATTGTAGTGATCACCAAGCTGCGAGAGATACACCGTACAAAACTGCAAAACTATCTGAGTCAAAATGTGGCCCGGAGCTCAATGGTTAGAAAGCATTTGCATCGTGATCACATCACTAGCTTGCTAAAGCTTAGTCGCCAGTTGATCGCTCTGCACATCCTTGCTCGGCTGGGAGATCTTGCCGTTGGGGTCAATATAGGCTCCTTTGAAATGTCCGCTTGACATCGAGCGGGGTTGATGCTAGATTGCTGACTAAAATCCACAAAACAGGCCCGATGAGTGGAACCGACCCCATGTTGCCCATGACGGTCCCTGTGGCGACACCACCGGGGTTCACAGCGATAGGAAGAGCAGACGACGAGGAAGAGTCGAATTCCTTTTGCAGTCCTTTCGCAAAGATGATGTTAGCGAGCTTCGAGCGGGCTAAGTATTCAGACAGTAAAAAACAAGAAAGAAATCATTGCCAACGAGGCAAGTTACCGTAGCGTGCGTAGCGCCCAAAGAGACTGTTCGTGGACTGCGCGGAGGCCAGAGTGTCGTTAACTTCGTCGACTGTCAAGAATCAACGTCCGGGCGGGGCCCGAGGATGAATAGCAGAAGAAATCTGGACATGATTCAGACTGAGAGTTTCGGACGGGAACACAACAAATACCGTAATAACCCGCACATCCGAGGATGACTGTTTGGAGGTTGATATAAGAAGAGGAAGCAGAGTACGGGTAAACGCGAAGGGCGCAAAATAACTGTTTCAGAATCGTTGATAGCCCCACACTGTAATTTGTTTGAAGTGACTTACTTGGAGGCAAGAGTATCTTCCAACCCATCAGTGATTTTGCCATACGGGTGGCTCATCCTTGGGAATAAAGGATTAATTCAGAGTGAATGCTGAGCAGAGATTGTTATATAAGGCTGCGTTGTGGACCGCATATTGATGTAGTTTAGAACAAAGTTAAAGGCGATCTGCAGGAACCACTCACCTAAAATATCGGCCTTTGATTCCAGCTGCAGAAACTTCTCTGCAGCGCTTTGGGCGCCAGCGATAGTACTCCTGTCAAGGTGGAGGAATACGACACTCCCTTTTTCATTGAGCGCAGGATTTTCGGCCTCGATCTGGGAAATTGCAGCTGTCGCCGCAGACTCAGAACGTGCCGCCATATAGACTTTGGCCGCACCATGGTTCGCCAGCTGCTGCACGATGTGAAAAGCCATGCCACGACCGAATAATACGTCAGGTATTGAGCATGGAAGGTAGGCGTACTCACTTTCCTCCCGTCACGATTGCGACCTGGGGCATTTCGACATAATTATAATTCCTTCGTGACGGTGGGAGCGAACTCACTTTGCCTTCCAGAGAGGATATGTCTGCAGCTGGATTGAATTTTACAGAGGGTTCCCGATTCCAAAGGCCCATAAGATTTGGACATGTTACATGCGGCTCTGCGGCGACTGCTCGAGTACGAGCTGAAAACAGATTGGTGTGCGCCGACGGTCGCGGATGCATATTATCTGTCGGTTGCGGTATTAGTGAGTTCTCTGACGATACCACCAGTGATATCCTCCAGGGTGTCCATGAAGCATGTCGTCGATGTCGAGACGAACCACAGTTCCAAATTGGAATCCATGTTCTTCGGAAAACGCCGAGATGCGTCCACAACCGACCCACAACTTGCGACGCAGCTACTTCCACTCGACTTACACTGATGGCCTTTGTACCTTTCTGTCCGCCCATTATGCCCTGTTTTGGGAGCGCGAGGCTCACCTTTATTTTCATCCTCCCGACAGCTTGTCTGGCAGCCAGGAGCCTCTGGGTCGTCCTCCTCACCCCGACCCGGTTCGGCCTCCTTTTCCTTTAGCTTCCCTTCGAAGACTGGACTTCCGCTCAAAAGCCTGGCTCAGTCTAGCTACCCTCTGCGGCCCTGCTACTTAGTTAATTACTCGGATGTCTTCCGAGTATCTGCTGAGCTCGAGTCTTGACGCGCGGGGCGCATCCGTCGATCGCGTCAGCGTGTATTGGTCTGCGGCTCCCGTTCTTCAACACGACGCACGGAAGATATCCGCGAAAACAGAAGCGGGCTGAATTACGGAACACCGGCACAAGTATAAGTACTACGACTTTGGCCGCACACCGCACGCATCCATACATCGATCTCGAAATGGCCCACCCAAACTTCCTTTTGAACAGCCGCACTCTCGTCATTGGCGGTTCCTCCGGGCTGGGTTTTGCAGTCGCCTCCGGCGCGCTCTCCAACGGATCCAACGGTCCACATCACCTCCGTCACTGCCGAAAAGCTCTCCGCCAAAATCGCACAGCTTCAATCCCTCTACTCCGGCGCCCACGTCAGCGGCAGTGTCGCAGACCTCTCCAACACGGAGACGCTAGAAGCGACTCTCCAATCTGTCCTGGATGCCGCCGTGAAGGAGAATCGTACTGCCTGCGAGGCCATGATCACCACATCGCCCGTTCGAATTCTTTATGTGCCATTTCCCTGTGCCTTACCGATGGACCTACAAACCAGCGTTTTTCCCTACATGGGTGGCTTATTCTTGGAGATGCATCATTAATCCTTGGTAAAGATTCTCAAGCAAGTCTGCATTGTGGACTGGGAATCGGTGCCGTGAAGAATCAAATTCAGAGTGTTGTTACAGGGATCATATGCATTCAGTTAAGATATAGCTGCCCGCCCGCCGGTTGAACGGCTGGCGGTTATGTGGTCGCTTTCCACGTGTGTTCGTTTCCTACGTCAACGCCGGAACGACGTAGCAAACAACATGATTTTCCTCCCTCCCTAACGCCACCTGCCCCGACACATCCGCTGTCGTCGCCCGTCGTCGCGCCCCACTCCACAATGATCGCCGCCTGCCAGCTCTTCCCAACGGCCTGGCGCACCAGAGAGTCCCCAATAGTGTACGCCGCCTCCCCGGCGCCCTCCCAGAAGAACCCACAGTAGGCGAAGGTGTACGAGTGCGTGATGATGAAGCGCGTCTCATCGCGCTCCGTAGTCCCCGCCGGCGTCGAGGTCGATCCGAAAACTTGGGAGAGAGTAGGCTGGGCGCTGCTCCCGTAGGAGACTACGTGCATTTTTCCGGGGCCGCGGGTGACAACGAGGACGGCGTTTCCGTCCTGGAAGGCTTTATTTCCCGGCATTTTTTGGATCTTGAAGAAGTAGTGAGAGCGTGTCTGCAAGCAACGAGAGATCGGGCGTACAGTTGATTGTTAGTTAGTACTGGGAGAGTGTAAGATGCAAGGCATTCAGGATTCTGCGAAAATGAATCAGTTACTTGTTGAGGAGGCATACGAGTAGCAGGTTTTTAGAGAGCTTAGGATCCACCTCGAAACGCTGCTCTTATAGCTTGGGTGGTCGTAATTGTCAGTGTCTTCTATTGAGTGCCTCGAGGGCGGGCATCTGGAATGTACCCATGCCGCACGCGTGCCCGTGCTTTTCTACCCTACTATGCACTCTTCTTCATTTCGCTGTAGGAGCTACAGCGGGCACCACTCAACTTCGCCGTGCTCCAGAGTCGTTAGCTGTCCTTCCATTCGACCCTCACTCCGCTATAATAGCTACACAGCTGGCCCCACTCAACTCTCCGTGCTTCAGTGTCGTCAGCCGTCCTCCCATTCGTTGGCGAAGCTGGACAGACCTTCGACAGTGAACAAAGGAGATAGGTAAATCGGGCTCCAGAACCAAGAGGTGTCGCTTTGGAGTATCCCGCGCTCAAAGAGAGGCATGGTCACTATCCGATAAATGGACCAAGACTCCAGTCTCGCCCGAGAAAATGTACTAAGTGTGGGCTCGCAGGAAGGTGGATGTCGGTTGCTGCATCAAATCAAGCGAGAGCAAGAGTCGCCAGTAATCAAGGCCAGGGATAAGCATCAACAGGTGCTGCGGCGCCATCGATGAAGGCAACGAACGTGGTGCGGCCTTAAGCTGTTGGTGCGGCGCAGGACATCACCTCTGGCACAATCGAAGGTCCATGAAACTGCTCCAGTCTCTTTCTTCCATTCAAGCCCCAAGTTAGCTGGGCCGGACAGGTAGGGGTGTTGCCTAGAAGATTCAAGCCACTCCGTGGATAGGGACTGCCATAAGAAAGGAAGACACAGCTGAAGGCCAATCGGCATCACATCGAGCTCAGTGGGAGGGCGAGATGTGGTACCAGTAATCAAAACCAGGAAGTGCGGCGAATCAGGTGTTGCGCCACCAATGAATGTAACGCTGTCGTGGGGCCGTACTAGTGCTGCTCAGCAGACCACATGCTAGGCGCATTCACAGGTCCATGGAGCTCCATGAGCCGATGCGTTCGAGCAGCAGAGCTAACGGCGCACCCAACCGTCATTGTTCGCCACCCTCTTCCACTAACAAAGCCCCAGCGCGCAGGAAAGTTAGGAACGGATCCATTTAGTAGATACAAAGAATGCTCATCACCACCCGCAGGAATCCCATTGCGCCGAGGATCCTCGTGGAAAGACGCATATGTGCGGACGAGGGTATGGCACACTCCAGTCCGTTGGTATCCGTAGATTTGCCGCATTGGTTGGTGTACACCGGGTCGTCGTCTGTTCGAGGTATACGGTATTATTGCTAGAGTACATCGAATCTATATTCAAAATAAGGTAATTTCCTGTGCCTAGAACAGACCAATTTGAGCGGCGTCCGCAGGTAAAATGATGCGGAAAGACACCCACTATTCCCCTCGTCTCAAACGCCTAGCCAGTCGCCGGTACCCAACGGAAGTAGCCCCATGGATCGGCACTTCCACAGCCCAACGCCGAGTGTGAGCAGGTTGCACGCGACGTACACCAGCTTCTGCAGTATGAGCGTCGTCAGCGCCTTCGGGTTCTTCGCTGTCGTAGGCGCGAACTGCGCGAAAGCTTCCAGAATAACCACTATTAGCACAGAAACCGAAACGAAGGGAGGCGCGCGCACCGTCATTTATCCCCGCGAGATTCTTGAATGGCGAGAGGAGTAGCATGAAGACGATCCCCATGCTGAATATCTGCACACCGCCGCCGGACATGTACAGCATGAACGCCTGCATGGGCAGGGATTTCGCCGGCGCCGTGGCAAAGTCCATCGCGCGCTTTTCTTTGATAGCATTGTATGCTTCAGGTGGAGGTGCAGACGTCTTTGCGCCGGTCCGGGACTGTGGGGCGCAGCGCGTTGAATTGTGGGAAGGGAGATTAAATAGTCTCAACGTGGAACTGACCGATGTGGACTTTGAGAAACCGGGAGGCGGGGGGAGATTCCGCCATCTAACGTTCGAGGTCAATTTACTGAATGCTGGGGAAGTACAAGAGCTGACTTGGAGGCCGACTCAAGGGTGGAGTACTCGAGACTCTTGGACATCGTCGAGGTCAGAACGAATCACGAAACGAAGCGGCAAATGCCGAAGATCAACTCTTACCTTAGTTCTGAACCAGGTTCAAACAACCCGTTTCTGAGCCTCAGTCTGGGCTTCAGTTCTTTTGCGTGGATCGCATGTGGCTGCCTCGTTTTCTCTCAAAAGCCTCATGCGCAGAGCTATACTCCTTTACCTCTTACTTCATCGTCGATACCAGCGAACTACTTCCTCTCCTGGATCCCCTGCTCATGTAATTCCAACAGCATGAATGCGACCGATGGCCAGTCGACGCCGGGACTTGGCCCTGTAGTGGTCAATGGCATCCAAGACGTGTCTGCTTTCCTTCCGATCCTGGGGACAGACCAGTGCGAGAAACATTCAACATTCTATGTCGCTGCGACACCTATGTCGATTTTTGGCAGTTTGGGCATCCTCAAAGCTGATCTCATTACTCTTGTTTTAGGTCGGGACATCGCCGTCGGCCGATTCCATGGCCCCCGTCTACTCCAGAATGCTGGTTTCGCTCCGGATGTTGATCTTCTGATGTATGCGCTTGACAGCGACGACAGCGTCTTGGTGGTTGAACAGAAAATGCGAGCCATCCTTCGGGGACGCCCACCGGCAGGGGTCGTTCCTAAACTTTACTCTACTGCATGGACGTGAAATACTGTGATGGTTGCACGCTGTACTCCAGTAAGCTCGGACTTGTGCCATACATCTACATCATTTCCATGACCTCGGGTTCCCTCCTCGATGTTCCAATATCTCACATTTTTGGGTGTTCTCAAAGATCAGATCACCTCTTTTCACCATTCCCAAGCCACACCGATCGAGGACGCCCTCTATTTACTGGCGAAAAACACGAACATGCGCCGGGGCTCTCCAATCTTGATCTACGTTTTCTTCCACAGCCCTGTCGTTCGTCCCAAGAGGATAGGAGATGATGAATCTGGGATGCTGTATTCCAGGTTTTTCGAGCTTGTCGGCCGGATTTCAGAGAAACACGGAGACAATGTTGTCAGTATCGGTACTGCCTGCGCTGCGAACAATGCTGATCCCTCGCAGGTTGTGATCCTGGACACAAATTTCCCCGATCTCGACCCAACTGCGGCTGGTATTATCATCTTTTATTTCTTTTGTTCAATCATCGAATAATTACAACAGTTCAACTTGGCATGCAACCGTATGTTGTAGTGGCAGCCTCTTCAGACGAAGATCAGTCAGGGCGCAATCTGGCAAGGGAATTAATACCGGACCTACTTCGAATGCTATCCACCGGGTCCCTGGGAGTGGTCCTAGAAATACAGCGACGATCGAGGAATTTCCAAAAAATAATTCCTCAAATGCTGATCCAAAAGCTGAACATTGAACGACAGAAGAGGTCTCTCAGTCCATGGTCAGTGAGCAGTACCCTTGTGCCATTCTCATCTAAGGCACGACTCGGACTCAGCTTTCGATGCATGAGAACCCCAAACAACAGACCCATCTTTGGCGGTGCCCTGGCCCTGGCAAAATTTCAAGACTTTATGATTACAATTTTCCTTGACGAAGAGGACGAAGTTCGGCAAGGAATCCCGACCGACGATGCCGTTTAGCTACAATAGCACGGGTCTGGGAGCTTGAGAACTTACTTCTCGGGTTCAGTGATAATTTCCGTGGTATTCGACGGATCTGCACTAGACGCGCTGATTTGTCGCCAATTGCGCCGCGGATTCGATGTAACTTATAAGACAGCACGTTCACGTCGCTCGCCGTTGTTACCTGCGGCACCGCGTCGGCGTCACCGCATTCGTTCCCAGCCACGACGAGTACAGTTTAAGGAATAAATTACTCAAGGTATGTATGATACATTTTCTGACTACGCTACCGCAATTTAAATAATGATAGTGATAATGTGGAGCTACAAGATGTTGTAGCGGCTGTGAGAGAGTCGAGTGCGGGATACAGGAACAAGCATCTGGAGTTGGCGCGAGGTCAACGACCAGTACGGTGGCAAGACGAACATCATCTATGCGGCGACTTGCACAAACATCCCGCTGAACGACGAGCGGCGCCACATAACCCTTGCGCCCTCAGCACCATGCATGAAGCGCACGGCCTTCAGCGTAGGAAACGTCACCAGCAGCGCCGGCAGCGTCTTTTTGAAGCACGAAATCGCATCCGCCGCCGCCTCATCGGGCGGGATCCACAGGTTAAACTTGTCGCGGCCTTGAATGTGTAGTGTGATCTCGTCGACGGTGTAGTGTCGGTGGGATGGAGCGCAGCGCGCTCATGATGTCCGCGGACGAGAGCGACGGCTCGGTTACGGCGAGGGATTTTAGGGCGGGGAAAGAGCGCTGGATGGCGCCGAGGAGGGAGCCGGGAAGCTCGACTCCCTGAAGGCGGAACGAGAGGGAGGTGAGGCTGGGCGCGACGCCCTTGAGCGAGGCCTCGAGCTTCTGCGGGTGGCAGGGAATGGATATGTCCACCTTTTGCGCGTTGCGGCCACGGAGAAACACGGCGGCGAGGTGATGCGGGCCGCGGTAAGACGTCAGGAGGGGGAGGACGCCCTCAGGGAGGCCCTCGAGAGAAGAGCGGGGGTATGGCTTGGAGTCAACGTGTAGAGACAGATGGTCCACTGCCGGGCAGCGCGCCAGGGCGGGGATGAACAGGTCCGAGGTGATGCACTCAACCGGAATATCCAAGGTGCGGAGCTTCCTGAACGGCGGGGAGTGGGCGAGGCTGGGGAGTACGCTCGTCGTCGTCGCATGCAGCTGCTCGAGATGATTCGGCGACAGGAAAGGTAGGCAGGGGTTGGCTTTATCGCGGCTCAGCGACGTGTCGGGATATTTGAACGTCACTTCCTGCAAGGGGACGGATGGCGCGCACGCAAAATCGGCGATCTCGCCGAAGCACAGCTCCAAGCTGAGCGTGGTCAGCTGCAATCTCTGCAAAACCGCGAGCCGCCTGGGGGTGAGGCGCACAAATCGACATGCCAATATTTTTAAATTTGGGAGATGGGCAAGACAGTCGAATATCGTGTCGATGAGGTCGTCTGTCGGGCCGTCCTCCTCGGGCGAAGGGGGAGAGAGGCGACATTCGACGATCGATGGGTAAATCTCCGGCGAAAAAAAGAATTCCACGCGCTCTGAGACGCGCTGGCGATATTTCAAGGAGCGCGGATCCTTCCGCAAGGACGAAGGCGAGATGGCCGGATGCGTCGAGATGGTCGTGAAGAGAAGCGGCTGGGCGAGGGAGTGGAAGGAGCGGCAGGTGAGTGTGACTGCTGGGAGGAGGAACAGTGGGATGTTCATGAACACCTTGAGCCACAGCTCGGGCGGCAATTCATATGCGGTCCCCGACGTGCCCGTGCGTCGGTTGCGTTTGGATCCCAGGTTGGTCAACGAGCGAGCATGGCTGAGGAGGCGGGAGAAGCCGGGACTGCGAGGGGTTTTGGGGCTCTTGGGAAAGCCGCCGGGGCTGACAGGACTGAGTGGCCTCATTGAACTGGAGCCGCCAGGAGTGAGCAGGCCGGGTGTGAGCAAGCCAGGTGAGATAGGGCCGCTTCCATAGCTTGTATTGCTCAAGCTCAACGGTTCCAAGGTCAGTTGAAACTGGTGTTTGCGCGACGTTTGAGCCATCTTGCACACTGCGAGTCACCTAGGTCAATGCAAAGGAAGATTTTGTTTGGAAGCACTCACGCGAGGCGGGTTATTTGAATGAGGGAAGGAGGTGAGTTCGAATAAAGGCCGGACGAGAAGCGGATGTGAGCAACTATAAATGGTCAAGAAGTGTCGGTTAAAAGCCTTGTATTTCATTTTTGATTTCATGAGGGCTTGGAGTTTTGGAAGGAGGTAAATTGCATAGATGGGGATCCGCGCGTGCTAAGCGAGAGGCAACGGCCCAACATCAATCAAAAGGGACTGGGTAGCATATGAGCATTGTTGTTGTACTCTAGATCGGAACCGGACATCTGAAGCTGCGAGACAGAGCGTAGTGAAACCCGGTCCTTTGAGAATGAGAATTGCGGAATTCGAGCTCGAGACAGCAAACAAACACGTGCAAGAGTTCCTGTTTGTTTATAAGATTTTCGCGGGTGCAGATCAGTCAGCGCTAAACAGCGCTAAACGGGAACAACTACGTATGGGTCAAGTACCCTCCTCACAATCCGTGCATCTGGAAACCAGAGTGGAAGATCCCACAGACGGGTGCCCGCATGGCCTTGCGCTGATTGCCCATGGTCGGCTGGGTGGGACATTCGACCAGCCACAAATCCGTGTACTTGCAGAATACTTGCGCGATTGCAGAAAGTTGCGGGTGTTCACCTGGAATGCGAGAGGGAACGGGCAGAGCGAAGGCGGGAGCGAGTGGACGGACCTTGGGGTGTGGATGGGCGAAGCCGGGGTGAATGATTACAATGTGGACATGCCTTCCTAACGAGTGGAGTTGAAAAACTGATGTATGAGCCACACAGCGCATGCTCGGGGATTCCATGACTAAGTTCAGGGAGGACTTCCCTCAAGTTGATAAGCCACAGCTCTTCATATGCGTGGGTACTTCCGCCTTACCACCTGAGCCCATCTAACAGACACCAGGGCTACTCCGCAGGTGCCATCTTCGCCGGCTGTGCGCGCCCGCCACTCTCCCTGGTTCCGGTATTTGCACCGGCACACTACATCCTCCTTTCCTACCCCGTTGAGCTGAACCCTGTAATCGGCCTCTTCAAGTCGGGCTCCTACTTCCGCAGCGTCGAGGCGCTGGTGCAGGGTGACGGGTGGGAGAATTTACCGCCTGAATTCGACGGGAAGGAACCCGAAGTAAGCGGCGTGCTTACAATCATGGGAGGGAGGGAGAAGGTTTTATTTTACGATACATGGACGGGGAGGGGATTTTGGAAAGCAAAAATAAGAGGGGTGTGTTGAGCCAGGTCGTTGTGGACGGGGCGGGGCATAATTGGGAGGGAATGACGGATAGGATCGTGCAAGAGGCTGACAAGTGGTTGGAAAGCGTTACTTAACTCTGCATGAAACACCGCTGTAATGAACACCCAATTCAAGAACAGTTCAACCAAGTACTTTGCGATCGTGATCGTCCTAATCGGGTTGATATCGATCTAAGATTCCAATAACCAATTGATCTCGGATCAAACTTCAAGCTTCAAGTTCCTTCAACGTCATTTAATATTTTCCAAGTCCTAAGAGCCTCTAAGCACTCGCGATGTCTCTGGCTTTTTCTCTTGTCTGGCTCGTACCTGAGGTCTGAGGCACCACAAGCCACACTGCGGTGGCATTTACCCTCGCCAAACAAAAGCATTCGCCCAGGCCGTAGTACCTCGCTTCAAATTAAGCGAAACAAACACCTCACCTCCCTTCACATGAAACCACTGGAACTTGTATCGATAAGCGGGACGACAGACGTCTCACTGGTCTGTGTGCTTGGTTCTCACAAAGTTGTCTAATTATCTCAGGAACTACTCATTGGATTTTCAGGGGGTCATCCCCTGTCAGTCAAGGTAAAGACCCATAATTGACATCCATATTGACTGCGGTTAGTTTCAAGCTTTCAGACATTGGATTAAACACTTTTCTGAATGATCTCTATCACGTCAGTCAAGGGTCCGAGTCTTTTGCGGTTGCGCTGCGGACGCCGAATGAGAGCGGAAGAGGCCCAAGAGCATACTTACAGTCGTTTCCAGGCCGACCGGATAGGATAGGATCCATAGGATAGTTGCCGGCGCAAGGTCCCGAGTCGGGTAGCCCGGTGTTTCAACGTCTTCCGAAAATCTTCCAAACGCTCTTGCCACGCCTGAAACCAATCACCGCCGCTCTCTCCACACGGCCGCAGGTGAAAAACTCGAGGAAAAACATTGTCTGCCTTTGCTTGGGACCGAACGGGCCGGCGCTATTCGGAATGGCACAAGATACTGAAACTTCTGCATCCTCATTTCCGCCTGCCCATAATTCATTCAACGTTGCAAGCTCCTCGGGGTGAAATGCTCTTCCGAGTTCGGCTTATAACAAACGACTTATGTGGTTTTTGTCTGTCTGTCTGTCTGTGAATGTTCTTCTGATCCAAACCTCGAATGTTTGTGAACCTTCAACACTCGTTGTCGACCGACATGATTTCTTGCTTGGGGTTTCCTTGGTAATCTCGATGCGCCGTCTGACGAGCGACTAACTTTTTGCCACCGTGGCTTCCTCCGTCTCTGTGGATGTTCTTGCCTCAAAACCTTTACACAACATCTTTGGACCGGTACCAAGATTTGCTCGGTATTTCTTATCGACTACGAAGCTCGCCTCAACTCAATGCCTTGCTATGCGACTTGCTCTCTATGAATGCCTCTGATTCAAACCTTGACACAATAGATATGAGTTCCGCTTGGTCCTTAGTCCTTACAGGCATTTCGTTGTCTCAATTCGCTGCCTTGCTTGCTACGCGACCTGTGGGTTCTCCGCTCTGCTCTCTTCGTGACCCTAGCATACATATTTAATCGTCAACCGCCGCCAGTCTGAGCAAGCTTTGTCATCCATCAAAACGGGCGAAACCACCGGGCTGCGAACAGCTACCCTAATGCCCAACGCCCGCGCCTTACAATCAAGTCCCCGACTAGCTTCGATTTTTTCCTGTACTTACGTGCAGCCTGGACTCCGGACTCCACCCAGAGCCCGGCAGTGAACAATCGCAACGCAACACCTTGATAATCCAAAATTCTCCGCCGTCGCTGAAGATATATATTCGTCTTTTGTCTTGCTATTTCCCCATCCAGGCAAGCAATGTACGAACCGGATTACCCAATTCTCCGACAATTACAGGCATAATAATCTCGAGCGCTCCCCGCTTCGCGACGCAGCTCCTGTTCGGCAGATGGAAATGAACTTGGCGCTCCAAAGGCGCAAGGCGCGCAATCGCGCAATTACTTCAATTAATATCAGCAAGCTCCTCTTTTTAATTTACCACTACCTACCGCACGCACGATGCGATAGGAGTGAGTAGTAACAGCTTGCGGCCAATTCCACTTGTCGTCCTAGACATACCATGTCATGATCTCAATGATTGTGATAGTGATAAGTGGTTGGTGGTGCGGTCAATCCGAATATGGCACCCAAAGATCGTACCCGGATTTGCTCAATGGAAATGAAATCGGGGGCGAGCGGGGCAGGGAGGTATGTTACATAAGACTAAGTATGTATGTATGCCATTATCATCGCGCGGTTGCAGTTCCCAGCGGTGGGTATCCTGAAGCCACCATCGCGATCTGGAGTCGGGTCGGGCCCGCAGTTTCTCGATTTCTACCCGGCTCCGCGTTCGTAAGTTGAGAAGTTAAAACAGAACCTGAAACAACGCGTGGCACCAGGCATTGGTCGCCAATACCACTTGAATAGCCTTGTTCTCATGTCGGCGCGGGCCGCGCACATCTGGATAGATGAGGAGGATATTCCGAGCAGAGTGAGGTCATTGTGGCTGAGGATGCCGGATCGTCGATAAAGCTGCGCGAGGCGCATTTCAATACAAACGGACAGAATCTCTCACCATCTATCAGCCATTAAGACAGAATTCACCGAGACAGTCCCGGTGCGGCGCTGAGACGGTAATCAGCGCGTCCAGAAAGGGGTGGAAATATTTTTTATGTCGCCTGTTCATCTTCACCGGATGTCGATAGCGATGTCGATGGCGGCCGAGTGCGGAGATTCGTTGTCCACCACATCCACAAAAGGCTGGTTTGGCTGTGGCGCCACAGTATCCGTGCAACGAAGACATAGGAAGTCATCGAGATATGCATTCGCAACGGCAACCATATGGTACAGAAACAATCATGCAGGCTGTCTAACATTTTCAGGGTACACATCAGTACTGCGGCTGCTGAGGAGGCGGCTGCATCATGGGAGGCGGGCCGGGAAAGGGGCCACCAGGGAGCGGGCCACCGAAGCCGGGCGGGGGCGGGGGCGGGTACCCAGGATACTGCATCTGCATCTGCATGTTCGGCGGCGGGGGCATCATGGGCATGGGCGGCTGCATCATCGGGGGCATCCCCATCCCAGGCGGCGGCGGGGCCATCCCGCCCATCTGGATCGTGGGCAGGATGGTCTGCTGCGGTGCGAAGCCCACGGGCGGGGGCGGCGGCTGCGCGAGGATGCCGGCGAATTGGCCTTGGTACTGGTACCCCGGGACGGGCGCGCCGAAGGCGAGGGGCGCGGCGGGCGGGCGGGCGGCGACGGGGAGGGCGTTGTTTTTGCGTGCCTGAGCGGTGAGCAGCCGTTCAGCAGCCGTTCCGTGCCGCTCGCCCTTGCCGTCCTTTTTGAAGGCGTATTGGACGGTGATTGCTTTGTTCATGAGGAAGGAGCCATTCATAGATTCAACCGCTGCGTCGGACGCGTCGAAGTCGGTGTACGACACAAAGCCATATCCTTTCGAGGTGCCCGCGGTGGGATCACGCGCAATCTGGAGGAAAACCACGTCAGTCAGGTACAAGAACAAGAGAAGCGCACGGTGCTTTCTATTCAAAAAGAAGGGACCGACCTTGGCAGTAGTTGCCATGATGCCGAAGGCACTGAAGGTGTCGTACAGCAGTCTTTCGTCGACATTCTCGTCCAAATTCCCGATAAACAAGTTGGCGCCGACATCGAGCTGTTTCTTATCAGAAGAGGCCTGGAGATACGATCAGTAAGGAGCGAGCAATGAAACAAAACGGTGTGAGTAATGCCGAGGGTGTTTGAGCGTGCGGTGTTGCATGGGCAGACCTGGACATACCTTGTTAACCCGAATAGGCTTGCCCCACAATTTGATCTGGTTCATAATCTTACAGGCATATTCGGCATCCTCCTCCGTCAAAAACTCGCAAAAGCCGTACCCTTGATGGGCCATTGAGATACGGTCCTTTGGAAGATGGACATTTACTAAAAAAAAATGTGAGGTACCTGGTAATATGAGAAGTTGCCGAGACATACCTACGGGACCTGCCTGGAGCATGAGCTCCCATACAAGGGCGTCTGTACACCGTTCATCGAGATTTCCCTTGGAGAATGTGAGTAATAGGTGCTTCCAAGTAATGAAAACGTACCAGATAGACTGTGGCCTCTTGGTTGCGGTCATCCTGAGGACGCGACATTTTGGGATGTTGCAAGTCGTGTGGTTTGTTCTTGTTAGTAACGATCCGGTGGAATCCTTCTTACTTGCTTCCTCCGACTCAGACGCGCATCTTACTGCTAGTACTCCCGTGTTCCAGGTCGCTGGCACCCCAAAATGTCGTGCCGCTCAAATGTCGTCAACTGCTGTGATTTTTGCAAATCTCTATCATCTTGTGCGCTCTGGATGGCTGCCGATTAACTGGAAACTCGTACATATCGCATTACGCTCGTCAAACGGCTCCAGCTATTCAATTATTCCCCCTCCATGCCCATGCTCTTATCTATGTTCTCACTGTGCTCTCCGTTTGTTCTCGGAATTAGTTGCCTGTCACAAATCTTCGCGGCCTATCAGATTCCAACCAGCCCGATGGTCCCTCCCCTCTGGCCCCGCCGTCTACAGCCCAAAATGACTATAATTGTCCATGTCGTACCGAAGCCACATTTGATCTACCCGGAGATGTTGCTGGCTCTGGACGTCTCGGTCTTAACTCGCCTAAGCGCCAATCGGGGGAATACATCCTCCACGCGCAGTGCATTACCGACGTCGTCCTCTATCATCTATGTTTATCTCGCTCGGCCATGATTGCATTGCATTACTTGACTCACGGCGAAACAGAAACAGCCACGGCGCGGCAAGCGGCTTGCCTGTACCTGTATAAAAACCTCAGGCCCACCAATAACGACTTTTCCTCACTCTACTCTCGAGTCCACAGGAAGTTTTGCAGCACCCGCACCCTCCCCGCCACAGAACATCACTATGATTGGTCCTCGCGCCCTCATCCTCCTATTCGTCCTCTTCGGCTTTGCTCTTCTCGCAACCGCCGCGCCAATCCCCTCCACTGAAGGCGCGCTGGCGAAGAAGGAGCTCAAGCAGTACAAGGTCAAGCGCGGGGAGACCCCCACCCGCGTCGGCCGCGACGCTGCCAAGCCCTCTGGCTAGTATGTCTTTTCCCCCAAGCTGTCTACACCACACCTGCTGACAATGTACTCTTTCTGCAGCGTGAAGCGTGATGCCCCCAAGCCCTCCCAGTACGCATACTCCCTCCGCGCTCTCCCTTTCTTTCTTTTCTTCATATTTACAGCGACTAACTGAATGTCTGCAGGGTGTACAAGCACTAGATTTCGCTAGCACACCTCCCTCCCTCCCTCCCTTCCCTTTCTGTCCCCAACCCTACTTCCCCACTCCTACCTACCTACTGAACCCCCGTCTGCCCCCACCCCGCCTTTTTTTACCTTCCCCGCTGCTATATACACGCCCACGCCTCTTGGATGATGGTCACCTCCCGAGTCCGCGCGCGCACCCAGTATCAAATATATATGCCTGGTTCTTGGATGTCTCTCCTGTGTAACTTTATCGATAAGAATGCCCCAGCGGCAGAAAATGTATCATTTTTTCACTGGTTAACATCAATTGTCCGACGTCAGCGTGCAGACCTTTTTCTGTTTCCCTGAGGACAGTGGTACTCGGACAGAACAATTCCTGCAATCAACAATCGAATAATCAATCCGACATCAACGTCTATCAACGTGCAGACTGCGGTCTGTAGTGTAACAATCTTTTTAATTTTGCTCTCTGTTCCGCACGTTGGTGGTATATATAATATGTAAGTTGGTAACAACCCTCCGGCGTTCTGGCGGTATTGCTCCATGCAGCTCGAGATGCAGCTTCCTGTCGGACCGGCGAAATGACGCCGGTCCGTCAAGCTCGGTGCGCAAGCTTCGTTGAAGAAACAAGTTGCTCTAGATCTGCGTTCGAGGCGCGCCTGCAAAAACAGCGAGCACTTGGCGTGAAGAAACAAGTTGCTCTAGATCTGCGTTCGAGGCGCGCCTGCACAACAGCGAGCACTTGGCGTGTTCACAGTGTCGGGATTTCCCGGCGGACGCCGCTTGCGTCAGCGCGCACGCTGCGGCACGCACCCGCCGCGTATCGACACGAGCATATGCATTCCTCGTGTATGCCACCTGCCGTGCACGGTGTAATCTACCTACCACCAACCGTATCAGCCCAAACATCTTTTTCGATCCTATTCTTCCGGCGCTGACGAACGACTCGACTTGGCTGGGCGTCTCTACGTTCAAGTTACAAAGACGCGAGAAAATTGACCAGGCAAACGACCCGCCCGCCGCCCGT
This sequence comes from Mycena olivaceomarginata, assembly GCA_029378375.1. NCBI lineage: Eukaryota > Fungi > Basidiomycota > Agaricomycetes > Agaricales > Mycenaceae > Mycena > Mycena olivaceomarginata. The sequence continues at coordinate 34,007 of JARKIC010002392.1, forward strand.
ATAGAAAAACAGGAAGGCGAACCGTAGGCGTACTTGTGACCAACGACGTCTAGACAAGAATCATTGTCATGAATGATGAAGATATCATTTAACTAGAGAAAGCAGATCAAGGCGAGGCGAGGAAAGGGTGATATACGACAGGCCCGGAGATGAGTTGAGTAGGTAGTAATAATGGAAACGGGGTTGTCGTCGGCGTAAAGGTATTCGTAAACTGGATCGGATTCCGTAGGGTGCGTGCCATTAAGGAAAGAACAGACAGAAAGAACAGAGAGAGGAAAAATGTTCTGTATCTGATCTTATCTTATCTAGACGACAACACACTTGAGTTTCCTAGCTCTTGTGCTGATGGGTGGCTCGAGGGCTGCCACGATGGCCTGCGGCGGGGTTAGTTGGGTACCAAACGGGAACAAGAGAGGAGGAGGGCACGCACCTCGTCGAAAACGTTCTTCAGCCCCTTCTGCGTCAGTGCCGAGCACTCGACGTACTTGACGGACCCCAGCTCCCGCGCGAGCCGCTCGCCCTGCTCGTTCGTGACGGGCCGCTGCTTTTGCCTAGCCAGCTTCTCTATCACCTGCGAGTCGTCTCTCAGATCGATCTGCGTCCCGACGATGAGGCACGGGACCCCCGGACAGTGGTGGTGCACTTCGGGAAACCACTTCTCCTTGACGTTCTCGAACGAGGCGGGGGATGTGACGCTGAAGCAGACGAGGAACACGTCCGTCTGCGGGTATGATAGCGGGCGGAGACGGTCGTAATCCTCCTGACCTGAAAGAAACGGAACAAAGTCAGGCACTGTGGCGTAAAGAACGCGCGGCACGGACCAGCGGTATCAAAGAGCCCCAACGTGTACGGGTCCTCCCCAATCATGACGGTAACCGCATAATTGTCGAAGACCTAAAGAGAAGGAAGGGTTGGATGCAATAGGGGTGCGAGGACACGGCTACGCACAGTCGGAACGTATTCACTGGGGAACTTGTTGGTTGTGTACGAGATAAGCAGACAGGTCTGGCGGCAGGCAAACGCGGGATTAAGCGCCGCTGCGGAGGGATTTAAATGCAGCACGGACCTTTCCCACAGCACCGTCTCCAACGACTACACATTTGATCGTCTGCATGGTGCCAAAGGGACTCTAGAGTGGCGGAATGGGGAGAAGGAGACTACAGCCAGAGCGTAAGCGTCGAGAGAGACACAAGGGAGCGGAAGGGTGCGTTTGGGTGGTAACCAGATGGATGAACAGAGCCTCGTGGCAGTGTGGACGGTGATGGATGTGCGGGTGACAGTTATGCTGTCCTGCGACGACTGCTAGACTCACAGTAAACGGATACGGGTCGCCTGCACTGTTGCGAATTGCGAGGTCGATACTCAAATCGGCCTAGAGTAAAGAGCTGAAACTAGAGTCTAGTGAAAAATGAGACGATACAGGGTAGAGCGAGTAAGAGAGCAGCCAAGAGGGAGGAAAAGGGACGGGAGACGTACAGGGACAAGGAAGAGCTGGGATATGTATTATCCTCGAGGACGCTATAGCAGGCTGCCGCCAGAGTCTTGAGGGAGGAACAGAGATCTTATGTAACACAACCAAATAATTTTCACATCAGGCACGCTATGAGCGCGCGCACTCTTGCACTGTTCACCCTGAGGCCCTCACATTTATTGTACACGCTACTACAGCATCCAGCAAGATTTCTATCCTTTTTCTCGCATTTTTCCGATTTTCGGCAAAACAGCACGATCGTCGTCGACTCGTACGAGCAGGTTCGAAAGCCTAACTCCGCTCAAAAGCCATCTGGTGTTGTTCAAGCGTCAATATATTGGAAGAAAATGACAACGCAGTAGTATCGATGAATTTAACCTGCACTCAGCACTGTTCGCCGTTGCAGCGCAGAGCAATTATCTCCAATAGGAACGCCCTACCCGCGAGGGAAAAGCTTCTGGCGATCTCACACTCGAAAAGCTTAACGGCCGGAGATGAAACGGACGGTTATAGCACACAAGGCCGTGTATCCAAGAAATATATTAATCCATTACTTGACCTTTGGCCGTTTCCGACTCGAATCTGAATTTGAGGGGCTCTGGACCGGCGCTGCTAAGGAGTCAACGACTACCCCGACGACGAAGAGGAAGGCAAACGTACGCTGCGGCTCCGGCCACCAAAGCAGCCGCCCCTGCTGCGTCCCCGCCACCACACCACCATCCGGCCCATCGCAGCTCTATCGCGCGTCAGAGTCCAAAAGCAGCTTCAGGAAGTATTCGCTCACCGCCACCGTTTGGATCATGTCACCTTAAATAGCAGTTCATTATCCATGGCAGTCGATGTATATCAGCGCGGAAAGGAATCTCACCATCTGGGTGTTCCATGCCGTACAGGACTGCGCCCTTCAGCGCGTCCCAGACGAGGAGACAGTTATCCACGTTCCCGAACACGACGGTCTTCCCGTCGGCCGCGAAGACCGCGCCCAGCGCGCCGTCGCGCAGGTCCGGCTCGGAGAACGACTGCCCCACGCGCCGCTCGGCCTGCGAGCCCAGCTTGACGAGGCATGCGAGACCGTTCGCCTGCGTGACGAGCGCTTGCATGCGGGGAGGGTTCGTTGCGATAGAGGTGCTGAGATTTAGGATTAATCAACGCGCCACCGAAAAGAAGAGCCAAGTAGGAAGGACGCTGACATGCTCTTGAGGAAGGCGTACACCTTCATGGTCCCGTTGGGCACCGCGCAATGCCATCTGCAAATCAAATTATCAGACCACGAAGAGAGTGGGCAGCGACTTGGCAGCGCACAAAACACCGTCCCGCGTCCCACCGAGCAGCGCGTCCCCGTCGTCGATGAACTTGAGCGCCGTGACGTTCGTGCGCGTGATCGAGCGTTGAGCGCGCCACGAGCCTGTGCCGGTGATAATCACTGTCAGTTTTCTTTTCTTGCTGACATAGCATGGCAGACAGACACACCCTTGGACCACATCCACACCTTCACCCCCGTCTTCGGAAACGCGATCGCGAATGCGGTCGCGCGCACACGTGAGACATACGTCGTCCCCCGGCGCGCGCTCCTCCGCGTCCACGCTGAGCACCCGGCCCCACTGCCACTGATTCTGCTGGCCCTACAAGAGAAAATGAGCGAAACTGCATAACAAGATAGACGGGGCACCCACAATCCGCGTCCACTTCCCCAGCACGCCGTCCTCGCAGAATGTCATCACCGCCGCGTCGCCGTCCAGCCACGCGAGGCCGATGACCTGCGAGTTGTGCGAGAGGCGCGCAATCTCTAGCCGCGGCCGGTTGTTCCATATCCGCAGCGTCCGGTCCATGCCTATATACCCCACCCAATGAATGAAAAAACAAGTTCAGAACAACAAAACAAGCGAAAGAGAAGAGAAAATGAAAGTGAGAGTGAGAGTGAGACAGACATACAACTCATCGCGAAGCACGACCCGTCCGGGTTGAACGCGATGCGCCGGATGCCGAGGTCGCCGTCGCCCGTGAGCGCACTCGAGTGCGTCCATCCGACGGTCGGCCAGCGCCGGGACTGCGTCCGCCGCTGCGGCTGCGCGCGCAGCGCGGTCCACAGGTCCGGCGACGGCGGGCGTTCGCGCTTGATGCCTCGCGGGGCCCCCACGATAGGTCCAGCGGCGGCGGGCTTTCCGGTTTTATGCCGGGCGGGGCACCAGACGGCACATGCCATGGGTCCAGCGGTGGCGGGCTTTCCGGTTTTATGCGGGCACACGCACATCCGGTGCGGTCCAGAAGTCGGGAGACGGCGGGCGTTCGCGCTTTATGCCTCGCGGGGCACCAGACGACGATGCATCGTTTCGACGCGGCACACGCACGACCCCGGGCGCGGTCCAGAGGTCGGGGGACGGCGGGCGGTCGCGCTGCATCCCTCGCGGAGCACCGAACGACACGTTGTTTGAAGGTATTGGAGGCGGAGGTTTGGCTGGGAGAGGGTGGTGCGCTGCGAGAAAACATGGTGTTAGGACGGATGAGAAGGACGAGGAGATGAAGAGAACAGACTGGGAAGCGGGATGCTCTGCTGGAGAGAAGAAAACAACAGACTGGGAAGCTCCGTAAAGTGGTTGGTTTCTGGGGGCCGCTTTTTCCCGCGCCGGGTCGCTCTGCGGGGTCGCGTCGAGACCGATGGCGCAGTGTCGAGGAGTTGCTTCTCGGACGATGAATTCCGCTGCGCGTTACTAGAGTCGGCATTAGCAGCATGGGATGACGGCGCGGCACTTGATAGAGCAATACTGGGGCCCGTCTGTGGTAGATTCAAAATAGCGGGACTCGATTGTGATGTTGTCGCGGAGGTTGTACGAGGAAGGACTTGCTCGAGGAACGACGGGGGACTCTGTGAGCCGTTGCTCCAGTAAGCGCAAGGGTGGAAGAAGGATGGGAAATCCGGGAAAGCTTGGAAACACAGTCTGTCCTCGCTTCCTCTAACAACGCAATCTGGTCGTAGAATATCGGACGCCCCTCGATCTAATAGTCCTGTGAGTGTTTCTCTGGGCAACGGCACTTGATCCTTACGAGGTTCTGAAACAGATATGAGTCGATAAAAGTGAAGGCGGGCCCCGACAACTGAACATTGACTCACCAGAAATGGAGGCGCTTGCGTCAGCCGGCGGCGGAGGAAGTGACGATGGTCTGGTGACGGGCGAGGGAGGGTTAGATATGTCCATATCCACAACGTCTTCACTTTCGGTCCGTTTACAATTGCTGGCGGGGTTAGCGGGGGGATTCGCGGGTGGGGAACGAGAGGGCGAAGAGCGGCTATTCAAAGGGGACTTTGCGAGCTTGGAACTCGTGGAGCCTGCTGAAACAACGGGGAGTGTGGGGTTTGACGCACGGACGAAAGGCCAACCGCGCCCGACGACGATAGGTTTCTTTGCTTTGGGCGCGGCAGCCGGAGATATGGTGGGGCGGGTAAGGGTAGAGGGGAAGGAAGAATGGGAGGGGCGTATACTCAGAGGATTGGAAGACGGGCCAGCAGGGATGCGCGCAAGGGCTTTTGGCTCCGGAGGCGGTGTTGAGGAGCGGGAAGACGTGAGGTCGCTAAAATCTTGGTGTTGCTGCGTCCCAGCAGCGACCGGCTTGTCTTTCGTCCGGTTAAGTGCTACCCCTCTGGGAAGAATGCTGGTACCGGGAAGCGGGGTATGCTCCGGGAGGGGAACTTTGCTGCTCGATGCAACCGCATTTTGAGCTGGAGTCCGAGCGCGTTGGGGAGCTGGCATTGGTAAGACTGGACTCCAACTCCGAAGGAGTGGGTGTTCTCTGAGAGTCGACTCATCCCGAGCTCCGCCAGTTTCGTGAGATTCTGTGACGCTGGACCGGGCGGGCTCCGCGCTGTTCACAGACGAATGAACCGCAGCCGCAGGAAGTGCATCCTGAGTCCCAGCGTTCTTCCAGGCCCGCTGCATAACGCGCGTCCCACGCTCCTCCCGGAGCCCAGAACCCGGCGCGCAAGCAGGGCCGGCAGTGGGGGAGTTTGGAGGAACGCTGGCCGTGCTAATCGATGTAACCGTATTTTGAGCTGGGGTCTGGACACGTTGGGGAGTTGACATTGGCAAAACTGGACTCCGAAGGAGTGAGTGTTGTGTGCCATCCTGAGCTCCGCCAGTTTCATGGGACGCTGCGACGCTGGATCGGGCAGGCTCCGTGTTATTCACAGACGGATGAACCGCAGCCGCAGGAAGTACATCCTGAGTCTCAGCGTTCTTCCTGGCCCGCTGCATGACGCGCGTCCCACGTACTTTCTGGGGGAGTTCAGAATCCGGCGGGACGCGAGCAGGGTCGGCAGTGGAGGAGTTTGCAGGGACGCGGTCGGTGTGGATGGTCGAAGGCCCCTCCAACTTCTCCACTTGAGTTGCTTCTGTGATTGCTAGTTGCACTGGACCCACGAAATCAATGGCGAATCCGCCAGAAACGAAAGTCGGCGGTGCTGGTCTAGATGCTCTAGGATCTGGGGAATCGTCCAAATCAAACATGTCTGTAACCATAAGAGGAGGGCTAGGAGAGGGATACCCAAGCATCGGAGAATCTGGGGCTTCTTCCACCAAGGGAATAGTCTCTGGGATTTCATCTTGTGGAGACATGTCCATGTCCTCGCATGGGTCGGGTGAGCTCGGAATTTCAAGCGAGAGCAGAGGAATAAGGGTGAAAGGTGACCCTGCGGAGCTCTGCTGTAAATAGCGTCAGCCTGGCCATAGTTAACATCGACAGAACCCTTACCTCCATCACAGGCTCGTTCTCACGAATGGTAGCTAGGTCGATGGAAGGCAAGATGGGGTCTGTTTGGACATCCAAGCTTGCATAACTCGGGGGAGGTGGGGGATCCGCCTGTACAGCACTGGAGACGTATGAAGAGCATGTTTGAACGGACGCGAAACTTTGGGACGGCTGTACTTGGACGGAGACGGAGCTTTGCACGGTACTCGCTTGAACGCAAGAAGACGTATAGACAGGTTGCGCTTGAACGCCGACCGATGAATAAACAATGGGTATCTTGACTTGAGATACCAAAGGAAGCCGATGAAAAAAAAGAAAAGGAAAAAAAAAGGTCCACTCACATGCAGCTGGGCTCACCTCCTCAAGTTTTTTATTCCACTGCCGGCGCATTTTCGGAGGCATGACGGGTTCGGGGGGGCTTTCTTCCTCCTCCTCGATCACTGGGGACTCTTCTTCGACCAATGTTGTGCCCTCGTGGTCTGAATCCTCGTCAGATCCCCTGAAGTTCCCTTCGAATATCACATTTTGGTCTTTGAATCGACCGTCCACAGAGGCGACCGTCAAGAGAATTTCTTTCCCCGGCTTGAGATTTAGGTTCTTGTGCGTGAACAACCTGAAATGCACGAGATTGTTTTCCTGCCCGTCGTCACTTGAATCCTCGGACAATTCGACGCGTCGTAGAATGGCATGAGCCTTGGTCTGGCTTATGGGATGGTGGCGTATGCGCAGGCCGCCTTTAATGCCTAGAATAGATGCCAAAGAGGTGCCCGCGGGGGGAGATTCAGTGTCTGTGATGCTGGAAGCCGTCCTACATGACATTACAACTTTCGAGCCTGGCTAGCAAGGATGAGAGGGAAGAGTCTAAGACTGTAGACTGGCACGTGCAATATGGCTCAAAATGGGCGCCGCGCTTGTTGGGCGCTTGTGTCTCGGAAATAGGCGCGCCTCATCTTGTTCAGCTGATTTTCAGGCCAGAACGCAATCCCACCAATCTCATGTTCATTGCGATGTTTCAGACTCGGAGTGCAGCACGTGGCCTTAAACTTGCGTTGACGCGTTAGACGCGACTTGGACGACGCGACAATCATCAATTATCAATATCATGTCCCAACCCTCCTCCGCACCTCAGGGCTACAGGCTCCGTCGCAGCGTCAGCATCTATGTCCACAGGATTCATCGTCAGCCAAGCTCAAATGACCGCCTATCTCCCTCGCCACATGCGACGCCGAGAGGGACCCCTATTCGCGCTCAAGTGGCGCATCTCCGACTACAACTACGAACTCATACCCATCAAATACGGCGACCTCACGGGGACCCATATCTTTGCTGTGTCCTTCTTCCCTTAGTACCCATCCGCGTCGGGTGACGAGCTCTACGAGCGGCTGTGCTCGTGGCCGCGCGAAGGGAGAGATGCACTATGGTACGAGGCGTTTGGAAAGCATGGTGGCGTGGCGCTGGAGGAGTGTGAGATGTTTACGATGCGATATCCTACGAATGGCGCCGGTGCGTGATCATGATGGCTTTGCGAGTCCTGGCCTTGTTTGTCCTGCTGATCCCGGCGTATGCAGTGGCGGACTTTCTGGCGGCAGAACTAGAGGCTGCTGTCACTAGAAATAGGGAGCTATGGAAGTTCTTGGTGCCTTTCACCCCTGCCAGTACGCGCTGTCACTTCATTATTGTCTTCACTCTAATTCTTCGTGCAGCGCATTTCAACGATTTTCGGCCATAGCTTTCATGCAGCAGTTTATCCGTTCTGCTGTGGCTATCCACCGTTTTCAACAACCTTTTCTACGACGAGACGGTTTCTCTGGATAATACTCCCTCCCTCGCTCTATTACAGTGCTCACACTGGATTCTGACACTGCACTCGAATTCCAATCGAGTCGACCTTTACCCGTATATTCACAACACTTGCAGACTTGCGCCCAGAGAACATGAACTTGTAATCAAGCCGGGTAATTAGAGCTCGTTCTCTTTCATCGCGCCTTCCTTGCTCGCCCTCCAGAAGCGCGTTCCTTGGCGAGACACAGTGTCGGTCACTCCTTGTATTTCGTTTCTGATATAATAGTGGTGGCTTTTGGGATTCGCCAACGCGACGCCGTAGGCGCCCAAGGCTTGTCCTCCCTGTCTCGGGCTCCGACCAGGAACTCCTCATCAATGGTTCCAACCGCGAGCTCGATTTCCTTGCCGACGCTCCGATCCATCCAACCTATAGATGACCCACAGTTCTTGCAGAAAGCGCGGAAATTCTGGGCAGACGAGTTATACTCGGCATATGTGGCTTTGGAGAGCCAGGTTATTTCCGAGTTTTGGATGATATGAAGGTTGTAGATAAGGCCACCACACATTTTGCGGACATTGGGTGCATTGGCAAGTGAGGGGCTGAATAACGCGTTATTTCAGGCCTTGAGGAACGAACACACGTACACCTCGTTCCCAGTCATGGTTTGGTGAAAAGTCGACGCGATAGCGAACTCCCTCGCAATTGCATCCACCTGTGATCGTCTCCGGTTTTTGCATCTGCAGGGTAAAGTATGAAAGCGAGAGATTCCGAGAGAAGGGATTTACTTTGAGCTGCGCGGGTCGTTGTCGTTTGGTGTGAAAGAAGGGACTCGAGCTCCACTAAGTGACGACTATGATCAGCTGCGTACTAAAGCCCCCGTAATCCCGGTTGAACTGAACTGAGTTGAAGTTGATGGGTAGGCATGAGTTATCTTCTACTCTGAACTAGGTTCCATGGTTCTCGCGTAATTATTGAGCTTTATTAATCACGATTCTGCAGACTTGCGCGTGAGGGTCGGCGCGAGGGTAGTCTATCATGTGACCGCGACAAAACAACCGGCAACGTGTACGTGACGCGTCTTGTTCTTTTTTTTCTTAATTAGTTGCCACCATGCCATTCGCGAAATCCAGTTCCAAAGGCAAAGAACCAGAGGCTTCCTCTTCTCGATTATTTCGAACGTTGAAGAGAACAAATACCGCCGACTCCCCAGTCCAGAGCGCACCTTCCAAGGGAAAAGCCAAGGCTGTCGACGAGCGCCAGTCTTCGAAATTGCGGCGTGCTGGCATTGACAGCGCAGAAACTACACGTACCCATGAACCAACTCCATCCTCCTCGCGTTCCACTGCAGCGACAGGGATATCCACACCAGTGCCCTCGCCCTAGCCGACATAACACGTCGACGGAATTGAACGCTGTTTTGGAGTCCCTGACCAGCGAGGGTGCGTCGAGCGCCGAGACGGAACCCAGCAATTCTCCGACACAGCCGGAATCGACGTTCCTTGCCCAGAAGATCCGCGGTTTAATAGACTCGCTGCCCGCGCTGTCTTCCCGCTTTCTTCCATCGTCTAAGGATCCTCCCGTTGTTGATTCGGATGGACGCCCTATTCCTCCGCCGGGAGCTGTGCGAATACAGGATTCAGACCTGATATCGCTCCTTTCTAACCCCGATGTTATGAACGGCTCCGATGGAAGAAGGCAGAGCGTATGGAGTATGTTGGAGGAGATCAGGCCACCGAGCGCCGGAAGCGTGCCAGAGAGCGTTAACGAGAGCTACGAGTACGCTGGATCAGACAGGTCCAGTGTCATGATGTACTCCCCTCTGATTCCGAACGCGGATTCCGTGATCGAACTGGCGGACGTGGAGGAGGTGCCAGTCGTGTTGAAAGCGCCCCATCGTCGGGATGGGGGCTGTTCAGTTCATGGCCCGACTGGTCAAATTTTTGGCTCTTCAATGGATGGAAGGCGAATAATTTGGGGGAATCCGAAACCCCACCCCCTCCAATTTCCGCCACAACCGCAGCCTCCGAGGTTGTGTCTCAGAATGAGCAGGGAAGAGTGGGTCCTCCCGTTCGGCGAGTCTGGGTCCCTTCAACAACTCAGCTCTCATTTGAAACCACGTGGTGGGGGTATCGAATGTGCGCAATTCCGCAGATTGTGACCACGATTCTCAGTTTTTCTTAGGTATCTTCCCCCACCCGTTCTCGCCATCCTCGACGATCAATCTGTCGAGGCCGCCAAGCAGGCCACGGTGATTACCGCAGCTCTGACCTGGTTCTTCAGTAATCTCCCCGTGTCGACCCTTCCGCCTCCGGTCCAGCCAGCCATTATTCTCCTCCAACGATTAGTACCTCTGGTAAGCTACCTCGGGACATTCATCTCGTGGAGCTGGGGTACCATCCGAGGGTTTGACCGAGGTGCGTAGCTCGCTTTTCCCTTCGTTTCCACCTACAGATAATCCATAGGTCACGGAGTGATACTTACAGCGACGTGGCTCTTGCCTATTGCCTTGATACCGGGCACCTGGCATGCCCGCGATTTCCCCCCTCCTTCGTCTCCCGCACCCGAGGCCACCGTTCTATCCCTCGAAGTTGCGGCTACTCCAGACGACGCATCTCAATTGTCGATACCCTTACCACCTGCGCCAGCGCCGGCCATCAAGCCTTTGCCGCCCTGCCCCGATGGACCACCAATACGAACCACCGACACGGCCCCTCCTCTGAAGCAGCGCAAGTCCTCTACAAGCGGGAAATCGAAAATCAGAACACTCCGTAAACTAACTAGAACGTTGACATGAAGCCATCTCTCGTACAGTCGACATAATATGATTAATCTGGTACAATTTACAATTTCAGCAGTCCCAACTCGATGGCCTTGATCTCTAACGCCTGCCAGGAACGAGGTCAAGTTCAGTCGAGTCGGAAACTCGTCTTTATCTTACCAGTTGTTTGGGGCGCACGCGGGATGTGTAAAACTCGCCGGCGGCAAACCAGAGCTTGGATGGGGATCAACCAAAACCATCAACATGTGAGGACGATACTCACACCAGGATGGCCGCTTGGACGAAAGACGCCTCTCAGCTCTCCCTCTTCATCAAGCCCCCACACGGGTGCAGTCTGGTCGATGATTGGGTCTCCGAACACGTCTCGCATTGAATCACGAATGCTTTTGAATGAAGTTCTGGGTTTCCTTGATCAGGACAATGCTCTTCGATTTGTGGAGACCACCCACGCCAAAACGATCGCATCTGCCTCGACGGAGGAGCCGTCCGTAAAGATGACCGAGTTCTTCTCCAAACGTGCGATCTCCACTCCGTGCTTGATTTTCACTTTCCCAGACCTAGGTGCGAGTCAGCCTGCAATGAGCACATCCCAATACTGGCCAGACCTAATGAGATCTGCGCAGCCCACGTCGAACCCTGAGAGAAGCATTATCAGCGACCAAATTACGATTTAAAACGCCAGGCTACTCACAATATCCTGTGATCATGAATACGAGTTGCGCCAAGGGTCAGCCTATCCACCCACATACCTCCGTAACCTCCATAAAAAAGGGAAAACAAAGCTTTATTTGTGACCAAACTAAAACCTGCTTCGCGAAGGCCCTTGTGTGTTTCTTTCTGCTGTTCGAGCATTGAGGCCTCGGTCTCTTCAGCCAGCCTTTGCATGAGTGGGATGGGCTTCGCCGTAAGTAAAATATCGGCAACATCTGTCTCGATACCTTCGGGATACCAGCGCTCCACCATTTCGCGGACTGAGGCAGAGGAAACAACGTAACTGCTTGAGCGCTGTACCATCGTCACGGATTCCGCCCCACAGAAGGAGAGGTCTTGGCATATATCAGCCGAGGTATTGCCAGCGCCGACTACCACGACTCGCTTTCCTGCGAACGGCTCCCCTCCTTTGTAATCTGCGCAATGGATCACTGGCCCATCGAATGCGGCCCTGTTGTCCATGGTAGGAACGTTCGGCGCTCCGAGAGCTCCTGCGGCCACAACGATGTGAGCGGGATTCAGGGTGACATGCTCTCCTGCGCGATCAACCACGACGGTCCACCGATGAGAGGTGCTGTCGTATGTAGGGCCGGGAAGAGGCCGGGAGTTGGTCCATATGACGAGGTCTTCGGACTCAGCGTACTGTTCCAACCAGTCGGCAATTTTGTCCCGTGGGGTATAGACCGGCCAAGATTTGGGAAACGGTTGATAGAGCACTGCAGATCTCAGGATTGGTGTCAAATGGAGAAAGAGGCGATGGCGTACGCTGAGAATTAGATTTGGGGGAATGCAGAGCCAGGGTGGGGTACCTTGAAATTTACGTTAAAGATTTTTTTCGAACTCTGGAGTTCTGTGGTACCTTTTACGCCAGCTGTCACCGATACGCAAGTTGGATTCGACCAGCAGTGAAGGGATGTTCATATGCTTGAACTGTGCTGCCACGTTGAGGCCGGTGTGTCCACCACCGACTGGATAGGGATTTAAAATAAAGTGGGAACACCAAAGAAAGAAACGAACCGATTAAAACATACGGATCCTTCTCTACTGCTTGGCGCCTCTCCCGATTCACGTCAGTCCACGAGAGAGTGTGGCCTCCGTAAACCCCTTCTTCACAAATCCACTCCTCACTTCCCGCAATATCAGTGAGTTGCATCATGACAGAAATCGCTTTCCATTCTCCGGTGCTGGTAGGAACGAGGAAGAAGTATCCCTCTCCTTTGCCAACTTTACATCCAAATATGAATCCAGCCGAAACTGTGTCCGCCTGTTGTGAAACCGCTCGTGCATGGAAACCGCCGATTTCCGGGACTAATCCGCGACGGGTCTCAAGCTTGACGTCTGTGATGTGCGTCTGACCGAGAGTGTTTTCCAGATATGCGGCTATTTTTTCGTGTCCGCTCAGCGTACGATTATTCCAGGTGAAGACCAAGATATCGCGCAGGAAAGCAGTTTCATGGAAGCAAGAGACTGCTCCCTTAACATCGCCCGAAGTAAGAAAGACGCTGTAGGACTGAAGCCAAGAGGATGCGATTTGGGTGGGGTCGAGAGTCATGGTGGTGAAAGGGATACGATGCGGCTGAGATCAAGTATGAGCCAACAAATTTAAACGTACGTACCCGGAGCCCCGCGAACGTACGCCCGTGAGACACGAACGCTCGCAGAAGAACGTGAATGTGGCACGTCATCCCGACTCGGCATCCCAGCGAAGAAGCGCAGAGCGAGCACCCTATCTACGGCGGACTGAAACCGGTGCCTTTTGGGAGACATGAATACTTGTAGAGGGGACCATTGAATGTAACGAGTGCTCCAGCGCTCCAGCCATCTCTGTACCCGAGACACGAATAGCAGTAGTTACGCGGATTCGTCTTCCCAAAACTCCCAGCTATAGCATTCCAGAAAAGAATGAGCAGGTCATCCAGGACACGAACACAATCGAGGATGATCCAGACAGCGGAATGTTAACTATTTGGGCACAACTTAACCAGGCACGCGGATCGAAAGCGGGGTGCCATCTCTGAATAGAAAAGCGTTTCTAAGCATAGCATATTTGCCAACGGTTCTCGGGTTGAAAGCGTTCTAGGGCAGGTTTCTCGATGAGCAGCATCATAATTTCCTAATTTGGAAACGATGCTTTCTGGGCTTGTTACGACGATAATTCTTCTTTGAGACTGTGGTGGCACCGTCGGTGGTGAATAAAACGTCAGAGATCCTAGGGCCCCGACCAATAGTGAATTCCGACAATCAAGTGGGCCGCCTGCGATCAAGTATTGCGCTTGAGACGTCTATTAGCAGTTATGTACCGTACCAAGGGAAGGAAAGATCTATAGAACCCTCTGGCTCCATGCTTTCCGCTGGTAATCTAGTATTATCGGCACAAAGTCCCAGAGCCCGAATTCTGGCCAGTACGCTTTCGAGAAGTGGATTTGGGTGTTTTCGGAGGACTAAGCAAAAACAAGAGGGTTTGTTAACATGCGAGCCATTTGACATTGGAGCAAGGGGAAGACGTAGAGGAAGAGGAAAAGACACACCTGCCAAAGCAAAAAGTCGCTCAGTCTCTTGACGCCGCTCGTTCGTACTAGGATGTCGAGGGGAGGGCTCCCTGCGAGCGAGGTGAATAATTGCGCGTCGATATCGTGTTCGGTTATCTCGCAGCTGAAGCAGGCCCAATATATATATATCAGAGTATACGACACAAGGCGCAAGAAACGTCACATACTTGTCCGGATTCGACTTTTCCTTGTCTAGAGAAAGGCGGACAGCAGAGTTGACTGCGGTCGTGATCTCATCTTGTGAAGAGTAAGCGATGCAGATATTCAGTATGGCTGTAGAAACTCGTTCAGCTGCAGGTCTATGCGGAGACGCGTGGATACTCATTTATTGTTGTTCCGCGTTATAGATTCGACATGGCGGATGACCTCTTGGACACGTTCTGGAAGGAGAGCCGTCTTCCCCAGCACATTGAGCCGCACGCCATATTCCTCCAGAATTTGCCTGAACAATGAACAGGAATGAAAAACTGAACGTAACTGAGCAAGACGTCGGTCGTACGCACCCGTGTCTGGACATCTCCATGAGCTTATCGTGCGCAAGGTCCATGAGATGCTCTATTTCCTCCGGGGACCGTTTGAAATTATCCATCGCGAACGCGTACGCCGAGACACAGCGGATTTCGAGCCGCATGCATGCTTCCAGCATCTTCACACCATCCGTAAATGCCACATAATTGTACGCCAGATGGATGAACCACCAACCGTACCCTGCGTAGCGCGACGAATCCCTCGCTATGCCCCTGGTTAATGGGCTGTTGGTGGCTACGTGCGTACCGCCGGTTGCCGTCCATGACGAACGCGACATGTTTCGGGATGGGCCCGGCGGCGAGGATGCGCAGGAGGAGTCGTTCTGCTTTCTGGACTACCTTGGCGCGGATCCACCGGAGAGCGCGTCCGAGCATTTTTTGGATGGCGATTCTTCGAGTGTCGTGGATGATGGTAAAAGCGGATGATGGTAAAAGCCAGATTAGATCACAGCTGACATCTGGGAAGATCGCTTAGATTACGGGATTTTGAATCGCAAACTGTTCAGTTGGTCGGCGGTGGCGCTATTGACAAGAATTGGTTGATTAAGCGGTGAGATTACAGTTTTCAATCCCGAACTATCTACTTGGTCGCGCCGCCAGCCGTCCTCCTGATCTCAGGCTCCAACGGGAACCTCTGATCCTCCGGGGGATTTGAATACAGCGTTCGCCAAGTCTTCTCAAGTGGTTTGGGCGTCTTCCACGCGAGTTCGTCATTCCGGAGCCACAACCGAACGAGGTGTCGCCTATTACACATTTAAGCAAGTTGTTCACAGAGCCCTGGAACCCAAAACCGAGAACAACGCAGAAACAAGCGAATCGGAAGGAGAATGAACGGGAGTAGCAGACTCACGTGTGCACGCCCTCGTCGGTGAAAGCGTCCCGGGCGTGGAGCAGCCCCATGCTGTTGATGTACTGGATGTCGCCC
This sequence comes from Mycena olivaceomarginata, assembly GCA_029378375.1. Classification (NCBI taxonomy): domain Eukaryota; kingdom Fungi; phylum Basidiomycota; class Agaricomycetes; order Agaricales; family Mycenaceae; genus Mycena; species Mycena olivaceomarginata. The sequence continues at coordinate 49,492 of JARKIC010002392.1, forward strand.
TTCTTGAAGTTGAGCCCGAGCGAAAACTTCTCGGCGTAGAAGTGTAGCATATCGAGCGCCTCCGCTTGGGCCTCGCTGATGGGCGGGATGTTCGCAGAACGCAACTGCGTGCCGAAGCCTGTAAAGTGGCGGCGCGAGTATTGGATGACGATGTGCCCATCCTCGTTGTAGAGAACCGGCCGTTCCGCGTATGGCGGGTCTCCGCCAAATCTTCGTGGGCAACAATCAAAACCATTCGGAAAAAACAGTCCGAGTGGTGCACACCTATCGAGCGGCCAGTTGTCCTTCAGCACGGTTATCAGATCCGGACGCGTTTTGGCGATCTCATTATAGACACGACCGCTGCTGCTGAGGCGTGACACGCCACCGTGCGCAGAGGTTTGGATCCCGAGCAGCGCGATAAGGTCGCCGATGTCCGTGTGGAAGACCTGCTTGTCCGTCGTGTACGCCGCGTTACCGATGCCGCCCTTTTCGTGCGCATGCGAGACGCGCAGGTCCTTGATGTGCGCGAGCACCGCGCCGGTGCCGTCCTGCTTCCCACGCCCGGAGCCGACGTGCGAGGATAAGCCTAAGCACCACACAAAAGTTAGCGATTTGGCCCATTAAGGAAAGGGAAGATGGGGACAAACCGGCGTAGACGATCGCGAGCTCCCGGCGCGAATACTTGTCGATGGGGATCTCACGCAGGACGAAGAACCCACGCCCGCTGTACAGCACCTCCGCGAGCTTCCAGAGCTCCGCCGAGAGGGTCGGCAGTGGGAAGGTCTCCCTGTTAATGAACCCGAGTGGTTTGTCCAGACCTGTCAAGTAGCTCAGCGCGCGGTCCCTCCGACGAATAGAAGGGGGTGGACATACTCTCAAAATGCGCGAGGGCGCGGTCGATCTCCGCGAGCTGGTCGTCGGAGAGGTTATAGACCCACTGGCTCTCGTCTGTCCAGTCCTTGCCCTCCCAGACGATAGGCCCCTCGGTCTGGGCAGGGAAGCCTTCGGGCAGGGGCCGCTGCGGCAGCGTCGGGTCCTCGGCGAGACGGCGCGCGGTGCGCGCGCGGAACTTGGCTTCGTCGGGGTGGTACTGGATGTCGGGCTGCCCCACGCACACAGGTGCAGGTGCAGGCGGTGCGGTCTCCGTCAACGTCACGGTGGCGCTCATCCTTTTGGTAGAGGTCGAGGTTGAGTTGAGATTTTATTTAGGGTGCGAGTGCCGCTGTAAGAGCAAAAAATGCGGTAGGGGAAGGACGCAAGCACGATGGCTGCTGCTTTTTAAGCAGCGGCCATGGGAAAATAGCGTTTGAATGACGAAGGGAGTTAAGCTCAGAGAAGTCGGGGCGACATGGGTTGCCAAGAGAATGATTATTACGCGTGGTGGCTTTTGTTGGACAAGACATGTCGGTGATTTGGTTTCGCACAGTCGTGGAAATACGTGAACCAATGGCTCCCTATATGCCACAAAAATATTGCGAGCTTTGGAGATGCGTTGAGGAGTGTTTGCGGACATAATGAGCAAGCACCCTGAAACCGAGAGAGGGCAGGAGGGACCCTAGGACATGGTAGCCGACAAAAGGAAGTCTTTCAGAAGCGATTATCTGATTAGATGTGTGCGATTAGATGCAATGATAGATGCGATAAGGCGAAGAACAGCAAGAATGAATCAGCTTCACGTCCAGCTCAGGTACGATAACGTTGCAGCCGAGCCTCCTGAGTTTCGCTCGTCAACGAGACCGAACTGGCAGTTAAATTGCACCAACCTCATAATTCCATCTCGTCTTGGTCCGGTTCAGCAACGACTACTCGACTGGCTGCGGGTGCGCGTGCAGGCGGCTTTGGATTGGGATTTGGCTTTTGTTTCGGACGTGGACCGACGCCAGGTCTTTTTGCAGGACCAGAAATATTGCCCTCAAACTCTCCATCTCCGACCTTGATGACGACTAAAAGCGTGGACTTTCCTCGCGTCCTATACGTGATGTCCTCGTCCTCGTCGTCCGGCAGCACCTCGTCTTGCACCTCCATCGTGCCCGTAGTGACAGTTGAATGGATTTCGTCTGTACCAAATGGAAGAATGGGTGGCAACGCCACCGCGAGTTGAAGAAGGTGCGGGATGGCTGCACCCATTGCACTCAGATGCAAGGTTTTGTATCTTTGTCGATATTTTCAGAGGCACGTACCAAAAGCTCAAGAAAAATATACAAACCCATCGTTGATGATCACATTTTTACACCGTCTCAAGTACGTCGCCAGAGGTGTTTTGCGGGTGATACATATGAGATTTTTGCCCTCTTTGTGCGCCGATGGAGGCCCCGTAGCTGAAACAGAGACCGGTACCGTTGGAAACGGACGAGCCGGGGTGAGTTTGTTGATGCGCGGCCGCTGCGGGCTCCGCCTTTGGCATTGATTTCTGGGGAGCAGGAGGCGGGGGAGTCACCCTGACGGCGCGGGAGCGTCCGAGTGTGTCTTGGAGTCGGATTCGTTTATTCGAGTCCTGTTCCGAGTCAAGTCGGCGTTTCATGGTCAAAGCGTGAGTTTGCCAGAAGCTTAGTCAGCTGTCAATACTTCTTTTTAACAGCGCTCTCGTGTGAGCTTCACCCAATCACCCTTGCTCTTCCTGGTCGCCGAGCACAGAATACGCGACAGCCATGAGCCAGCCAGATGCTGCTGAGCAGAACATTCAAATGTGGAAGGTCAAGAAACTCATCAAGAGTCTTGACTCTGCCAGAGGGTGTGTTTGCCGCCCAACCTCGGTTTCTTGGTCTTATTCTCTCTCCAGGGCAGGTACTTCCATGATCAGTCTGATCTTACCCCCCCAAAGTGAGTACAAGCACTATCATGTCGATCTAGGACCAGGGAAGCCCCACCAAGCGATTGTCCGAAATTTTGGTTTCGAGGACGAAAATCAGCCATGGCCTCTAGAATGGATGCCCATCGTCCGGGAACCGGGTTTGAGCGTTGGCAATTGGTGCAATTTTCGACCTGGGTTCGACCTCGATCACCCATCTTTTGTCCAACTTCCTGTTCCAGTTCCACGCTGGAATGGCGCCGAATGTGTGTACATTTCAGAGAAATACGACGTGTTTGTTGATCCATTTCCGACAATTTCCAGATCCTATTTTTTGTCCAACGATCCGAAATCGACGCCCAAATCTACGGACAATCTTTTGGCGGGGCTTCTCGAGCCCTATCGACGACCAACTAACTAGCTCCCAGTACTGATCTGGTTTCTCCTAGGATCAAATCTCTCGAGCGTCGGCGATGTTGACACAGGAGTACGGAACAGCGTCCAATATCAAGTCCCGCGTCAATCGACTTTCCGTGTTGGCCGCAATCACCAGCACCCAGCACCGTCTCAAACTTTATAACCGAGTCCCCCCGAACGGTCTTGTTCTCTTCGTCGGCACCATCCTCACCGACGAAGGCAAGGAGAAAAAAGTGTCTTTCGACTTTGAGCCGCACAAACCGATTAATACGTGTGTACTTGCTTCCGATGACTATCAGACCGCACTTAAGCCGGTCCACAGATCCCTTTACCTCTGCGACAACAAATTCCACACCGAAGCTCTGTCAGAGCTCCTCGAGTCGGACTCGCGCTTCGGGTTTATTGTGATGGACGGTAATGGCACACTCTTTGGGACGCTCGCAGGCAACACCCGCGACGTCATCCACAAGTTCACTGTCGACCTTCCCAAGAAGCACGGTCGTGGTGGGCAGTCTGCCCTCCGTTTCTCCCGTCTGCGTGACGAAAAGCGCCACAACTACGTCAGGAAGGTCGCGGAACACGCCGTGCAGCACTTTATCACCAACGACAAGGTCAACGTCACGGGCCTTGTGCTTGCGGGCAGCGCCGACTTCAAGACCGAACTCGGACAGAGCGACATGTTCGATCTCCGTCTTGCGGCCAAGGTCATCAAGGTGGTCGATGTCAGCTACGGAGGCGAAAACGGCTTCAACCAGGTTTGTGCTGTGCTTTCTCGTGCAGACGTATATTGACCGGATACTCGCAGGCCATCGAGCTGGCCGCCGACGCGCTCGCCAACGTCAAGTTCGTCCAGGAGAAGAAGCTCATCCAAAAGTACTTCGATGAGATCAGCCAAGACACGGGCCGGTACTGCTTCGGTATCGAGGATACGCTCAAGGCGCTGGACCTCGGCGCTGTCGAGACACTCGTTGTATGGGAGAACCTTGACATCACCCGCTACACCCTCCGCAATGCGGCCGGCGAGGAGATCATCGTCTACAGCAACAAGGAGCAGGAGAAGGATCGCGAAAAGTTCACCGACAAGTCGACGGGGCTCGAGATGGAGCAGGGCGCCGAGCCGCAGAGCCTGCTCGAGTGGTTCGCGGAGAAGTACAAGGACTTTGGCGCGAACCTCGAGTTTGTCACGAACCGCAGCCAGGAGGGCGCGCAGTTCGTCAAGGGCTTTGGTGGGATCGGCGGCTTGCTGCGGTACAAGGTCGATTTCAGCAACCTGGGGAGTGTGGACGACGACGAGGACGAGTTCTACGACAGCGACGAGGAGGTGATTTGACGGTATTGCAGGCTCCCTAAAGAAGGAGCCCCATTTTGCCGGGGCTCTTCGGGTGGGGTGGAGGTCGGAAGGGGAGGAGGGGTACAGCGCGAAGAAGTCGGGGTTGGTGGCGGGGGCGGAGCGCGCAGCGGCGGCGACGAAGGGGCAGGAGTCGGGGGTGCGACAGCTTCAGCGGCGGGTTCAGGTTCAGTCAAGGCTCGAGTTCGAGCTCGGGGTCGGCGGCGTCGGGGTCGGGTTCGGGACGGAGCGCGCGCCGCATCTTGGCGATGCGGCGGCGATTGTGAACGGCTTGAATGTGGACAACTTTTCGCACCTTATCAAGCAGAGCGGAGCTTGTCCATGGGGATGGAGGCAAGAGTCAGTTTCTTCTCGCTGATGTCTGGGTTGGATGACGAGGTGTATACGTGCGCGGGGTTGGCAGTGGTACGTTTCTCGGTTCTGCTTCTCACCCATTCACTCACCTTTTTGCTCCGCAGGTCTTTCTCGAGGATAAATCGTTGATTGCACTTTTGGCTGCCCGAGAGAAATATATATATGTCTGTTGTGAAAGGAGCCGAAGTACTTCCTGCTCTTGTAATACTCCAATGTATTATTTGAAAGTTATGCTTGCGTCTGAAAGCATTGACACAAGAGGAGAAATCACACCAGCTACTTTCGCGCAGTCTCAAATTCGCACCAGCCATTGCTTCGCGCCGTGACAAACTCACACTTACTTTATGCGCATAGACATTCTCTACGTCTGTGGGCTACAGTCGGCGCCCGGTAATTCCTATCCATGCGTGGTTCGCAAACTCCGTCTAACATGCTTCATTTGGTTTCAAAAAAGGTTTCATCGATCCTGCAGTCTCGTTCTTCCAAGCTGTAATTGCACTAAGTACTACCTTGTATTTTCTTGCAAACGAGCCCGGGGTACCCCTCCACAACCTGTTCAAAGCTTCGCGACTGGCAAAAATCGTTCCAAAAAGTGGAGTTTCGCCGCGTTTGTGTACTCGATAACGCTCTTCTGCTTGAATCCTGCAGGGATTTTCCAGAAAAGACCGGTGAAGGGATCAACTTTATGCTCACCATGCCCTTCCTTCTCGCACACCATCAGCTCACAATGGACGCCACTCTTCAGAACCGTTTGCCACATCCGGATGGCCTGGTCGACCGGGATACGGCTGTCGGTGTCGCCGTGCGCAATTTGCAGAGGCGCTTTGATCTCAGAGGTGCGGTTAATAGGGGATATTTTCTCCAGGAATTCGCGAATTTCAGGTATTCTTTCGTCGCCGTATTCCCCGCGCCTGTGGGCTCGGCGAACAGGTGCCGTGTTTTCGAGGAACGAAGGCCAATGGGCGACGGGGAAGTTGGCCAGACCGCATGAGAACCTAGTAGGAAAGTGAATCATACAGGCCTGGCGATAGACATCAGTACAAGGTGTGAAATGTAGTAGGAAGCCTACAAGTGTCATGTAACCGCCCGTCTGTAAGAAAAGTCAGTACAAAAGATTCGGAACCCCGATGAAATAGACAGAACTGACAGGATCCTCCCATGACAGCGATACGAGAGGCGTCAAGCTCGTTTTTCATCGAGTGTTCGATGTGGTCCAGTAACGCCCCAATATCTCTGCAGGCGTTATGAGAAGCTTAAAGTGAGCGATGTGAGAGGAAATCTCTACTTGACCGAATCTTCTCGCTTCTCAACGTCGTCTAAGGCCAAGAAACGCTTGCCATAGCCATTGCTACCTCTCACGTTGGGATAGATAATCGCATAACCCAGTTCGTTCATAATATACCAATGAATCGCACTACACAAGAGTCAGATCCGAGACCTTCTTGAGAGCATGAAAGTACAAACGATCTGGAATTCGAAGTCGATTGGCCTGGATGATAGCATCAAGTCATCAGGTTCAGCGCGAGAGGAAACACAAGGAAAATTACCTTCCGGCCCACCGTGAATAGAAATCACGACGGGTACCACTGAATTACTGTCGTTCGGATGGTAATACATGCAAGAGATTTCTAGACCGTCAAAACTGTTGAACCGCAACAGCTTCGCGGGGAGGGTCCGATAGGCTGGAGGAATAGGTGCTGCCTGTGTGTACCTGGCCAAGGGCACAGATATATATGCACCTCCACTTTCATCCCTCTTCACATTCTCCAGTCGGCCCTTGATGTTAAGATAAGCCAAAGAGGCGCTCGACAAATGAGACACAAGGCGAAGGACAAGTTCGTGGGGCTTGCCATTGTCGGAGTTGACATCATAGCCGAATTGCCCACCTTCCCACTCCGGTTTGATTTCAATGATACTGTCTTTCTGGGGACCCGAGAGAGGCCACACGAAAAGATTGGTATAGCCTCCTGCGTTGGCACGAAAATAGATGTAATCGGATGTGACAGTGAGATCCACGCAGGGCCAGTTGACGGGTCGAAGTGCTTGTAAGTCGGGCTCGGGTGTTGTAGTGACGTGCAAGACAGTACCGCTTGTCCTGTCGTATGCTACGAGAGAGTGGAAGTCGCCGTATGCGTTGGAAACCAAGTAAATGAGGTGAGGTTTGGTCGGATCGCGAGAGAAAGTTGGTTGATGATATGCAGTCTCCTCTTCTTTCTCTGTCGCATTGGGAAGCAGAATTCTTTCCGGCACGCCCCCGGAAATATGGACGAGGTAGCATTCGCTGCGAGCCGTCGTGAAAGATTTGGTAAGAAGAAGATATTGATCGTCGAGGGAAATATCAGAGATGACCCAACGCGAATTTCCTTTATCTGAGGGAGAAGTTATAAGCCTAGACGGAAGTGTGAAGGGCTTGGAATCCGATGTGGCGCCGGTTTGCGAGTTTATGAGCTCAGTGACATATACAAGCATGTCGGTTCCATTTTCCTTGTTGGAAACAAACGCCATGATTCTGAAAGGCAGTTAAAACCTCCGTTACCTCCAACAGTCATCTTACTCACTTGTTCGAATCGGAGACAACCACATTCGCGTATTTAAAGCCATCATGGGTTAGGCGTTCAATGCGGCCACCAGGTTCGTTCTTCAGTTCGCCTTCAATAGGGGGGAGAACCGCTGTCGGGGAGTCTTCCCAGTACCGCCATAACTGGGAATACTCATTTCCGTCAAGGTCCATGGCCAAAATGGCTCCACCTCGGCGCCAGACACCTCTCCAGTCTTCCCCGGCAATCGGGCGAAAGCTGGAAAGGGTTCGACCACTCTCTAGGTCGAAATATGAGATCCGCTCAAGGCTCGGGTGTTGAGGATCGAGATTCATGCGCCAAAATTCGGAGATTTGAGAGTCTGATGGTCGATGGGATACGATGGCATGACCAGCGCTCTCGTCTCCGTCTGGAAGCTTCTCAAAGCAAACAAACCCGAAACCTGGAATTAATAAGTTGGCAAACGTCATGTCAATATGCATATGTATTCTGTGAAATGAATAAAATACCTCTGTTTGAGTCTTCATATTTAGTCATATCGTCGAAAATTCGTTGTGGAACTGGACCCATATTGAAAGCCTTAATTTGCTTGGCCGGTTGGCTGAATTCAAGCCTCCCATAATCGTAGGGTGGCATAGCAGAAGATTCAAGGAACTAGCCGACAATTTGATCTACATATTGATCCGCAAGTTCTGTGCCGAAACTCGGAAGCTTATTCTTGAACTCGAACTTTCTTCATTACATTGTAATTCTTGACGATATTTGGCGAATCGGTAAATCATTCGGGCATAAAACACAGAGCCTTCAATGTGCCATCTCATAGATCAATGAAGTTGACTGCAAACTGTTCGTCATCCGTCACCAACGATTGGTGCGCGGCTCTCCGATTGCGGGTCTCCTTCTCCGATGGCACCGTGATTCTGAACATATTTAATCGTCTCGGAAATAGCGCACGCGCCGCCTTCACGATTCAATGTCTCTTCCCACACAGTCTAGCCGCGCTGACCCTCTGGAGGATTACGACCTCTCACGACCGTTGAACTCTAAAGTTGGACTGCGCCAAGGCCTTGCAGCTTACGGGGATGCACATTTTTCGCTTTTTTTGCGCAAAGCATTTATCAAGGCGGCTGGATACGGGGAAGACGCCCTCACAAGGCCGGTCATAGGTATAATCAACACCGGCTCCGGTTTCAATCCATGCCATGCGAATGTTCCACAGCTCATCGAGGCCGTCAAACGGGGCGTACAGCTCAATGGCGGTCTGCCGATAGAATTCCCCACAATCAGCCTGCACGAGTCATTTTCCTCACCTACGAGCATGTATCTGAGGAACTTGATGAGCATGGATACGGAGGAGATGATTAAAAGCTCAACCGTTGGACGCCTGTATGACCTTTTCCAATTTATAACACGACATACTCTAACATATCACAGGTATCATGATTGGTGGCTGTGATAAAACTGTACCGGCGCAACTCATGGGAGGCATCTCAGCCAACAAGCCTGTGCTCCCACTTGTGACTGGTCCGATGATGCCAGGCTCACACAGAGGAACGCGCATTGGGGCATGTACTGATTGTCGGAATAATTGGGCAGCTTACAGGGCGGGTGTCATGGATATTGAGGACATCGCTGCAATAAACGACGAACTCGCTCCCACAGTATGTTCTACCATTGTATATTCAGTCAACTACTAATGCGGCTGTAGTCCGGAACTTGTGGCGTAATGGGAACGGCGAGCACAATGGCATGTATCACTGCTGCTCTTGGTCTCATGCCGCTCCGGGGCGCATCTGCTCCCGCCGTTTCTGCCACCCGCCTTCGTGTCGCGGAGGAGGAAACGGGGAAGAATGCTGTGGTTGCAGTTTCAGATGAGCACCGCCCGCAGACGATACTCACGAAAGAATCCTTCCTCAATGCAATCACGGTACTTCAGGCTATCGGTGGTTCGACTAATGCGGTTGTGCATATCATGGCAATCGCAAACAGACATCCTGATGTCGCTGGCACAATCACTCTGGATACCTTTGACGAAATCGGAAAGAAGACTCCCCTTGTTGTTGACCTTAAACCCAGTGGCGACGGCTATATGACCGATTTTCATAACGCCGGCGGGATGACTGCTTTACTGCAGACTCTTCGACCCCTCCTATTCCTTTCTGCTCGAACAGTTACTGGCCAATCACTGGGAGAAGTTCTTGACGCATCATCTCCTCATGATTTTCCCTATTCCCACGAAATCATTCGTCCGCTGTCCAATCCGCTTTATCCTCGCTCTTCTATTGTTGTCTTGAGAGGCAATTTGGCACCAGGTGGTGCGGTCATCAAAGCTTTCCGCTTCCAAAGACCGGCGGCCTGCTTAGCCACGCGGGTGCCGCTGTTGTATTTTCCGACACCGCAGATCTTGCTCGACGCATCGATGACCCGGAATTGGAAGTGACCGCCGATTCGGTTCTTGTCCTCAAAGGAATTGGACCGATTGGGCATCCTGGAATGCCAGAGGCTGGCCTAATCCCAATTCCGCGCTAGACTTGGCGCCATGGGTGTGCAGGATATGTTGCGGCTGTCTGATGGGCGGATGTCAGGGACAGGTATTTCGGAACTTTACGTCCTGTCTTAATGCTGGACCGTGTGGATACATTAGCCGGCGGCACCATTGTCTTGCACATCTCACCAGAATCGGTGATGGCGGACTCCGTATACGGTGTGGTACAGGATGGCGATATCATCAGATGTGACGTGGAGAATAGGCTCATACAGCTCGATGTTCCAGACGAGGAGATCGTGCGGAGGATTGCGGATACGAAGAGCGCGAATTCAAACAAACACGCGATGGGAAGAAGAGAGGATATAGAGGCTTGTATGAGCGAAGTGTGAACCAGGCAGAGCACGGAGTGGACTTTGACTTCTTGACTGCTGCAGGACCATCTTGAATCGGGTGAGGTAAGAATCCATTTTGGGGTGATATCCACGCGCAGGCGAAGTGTAGACAAAAATTGTACTGTACTCCTTTTCGTGCTTCATTGGTATCTATGTATAAAGATGGCAGAAGCAACTTCCGAATCTACCAGGTCAAACCTACTCCCAAATTTTTCTCTCCGTCTCTGAATTTCTGAGAAGGTATAGCTGTGGGTGGCTCGCTTACTCCCACAACTCGCCCCGCAACCAAACTCAAAGCAAAGAAATTTTGAAGAAAGACTCAACCTGTTGACCAACTGTTGACTGAAAACAGAACCGTGGGAACGATCAAAGTCAAAAGCGACTCGGCGATCGGACCGATTTCCCGACTTCACAGCTTGAGTTTCACGCATCTTCATCTCAAACTGTCATCGCACTGCGGCAACACTCGGAAGATGGACGACCCACTGGAGCTCATTAGTGCTCACTGGCGACCCTGGGCCGTAACTACTGATCCCGAGACGGTAAACGTCCTGATGCGCGCCGATTGGGGAAGGAACATATGCATGATCAACATGTGAGCTGCAACCGCCTCAGGTGCCCAGCGGACCGGAAAGTACGGCCATTTTGACCTCCAGGATGCCAATTCATTCTCCAAAATTATCTCGTCCTAGTCCACATTCCCCGCAACTTGAAGCACATATGATTTCACTGTTCCTGGACGCCTTCGTGGCAGAGACACGCAAACGTGTTTTGATTGGACCGAAACAACCGAACTGACGACCCCGGATGACGCTGTTTTGTGTGAATAAGATCCGTCGCTCTACTCGGTTTTTTCCATCTGCGTGGAATCTTGGGCAGCAGGCCTATTGGTTGCGTTCCCAGATACCCGGATGCAGTTTTTTTCCCTCGAAGGTGATGACATGTGCTCTCAAGCAACCATCAGGTGCATGTGCTGGTTTCTTTTGCGGCAGAAAATGAGACTTGTCGTCATCGAAGGACACCATCCCGGACTAAGGTCTGAATGGACGCCACGGAGGACAGCCATAGGGAATCACGGGATTTGCCCAGTACGATATCCCGGAGTGCTGCCAGCTGGCAGGAGGAATCACGGATTTGCCAATACACACATCCAGGTGCTTGACCAGCTGGTAAGGAGGAATCACGGACTCACCTGGTATTGCGTACATCGATTTCCACCTACCTAACCCGGGTTCACGTTTAAAATTGTTAGGCGACACTTTACGGAGAATTCACTCGTCGTCTGACACCTCGTCGGCCAGTTCTCAGTTCACATTGATACTATTCAACAGCGTTCTTATAAGCCGGGATGAAGAACATCTTCATAGCAGTCGCAGAGACAGGATTGGAATCATGTCTTTCGTCTTTGCCTCTGGGCAGCCCGCCCTGTTCTCGCTCGCGGCAGCAGCCATTGTCCCATTGATACTCCACTCCTTCCATCCCGGGCTGGTACGGTGGTCAGCGCCGCGCCTCCGGGACCGGTTCTTTCAAGATTTCAAGCCGCCGTTCCCGACGACCGGCTGGGGGTGGGCTATGCCGCGGCCCCTCGCAGGACAGGTGCGCGTTTCTCTGAGCAAAGCACGTTTGGTCATTGACGCGACCTACTGATGTCAGTGTTGTCGCAGGACCGCTTCCATACATGAGTCGCGCGCTGGACACCGGGTTTCAATTCGGTATATCGAACACTCGGAACTTTGACGGGACCTCGATTATCCAGACGACGCAAATGGACTGGGAGGCTTCTTATGTTCAGAACCCGAACTCGCACACCAGTCACAAGGCTGCAGCTTGGGTAATCAACATGCTTGAAACTTCGTCAATTACTAACAATGCTCGTTTGCCAGGACACTCAAAGCGTTACGATTAAATACTTCGCAGCCAGCGGCGCTGGTTTCATGACATACGCCGTGCCGGGATCACCATACATTACGCTCAATTACAATGCTGCCACCATTCTCCTGACGAGCAGAAACGGAAACATCCTTTCGATTAACGGGAACACCATAGGATCATCTTCTGGTACGATTATTTTATATCGTTGAATAAAAGCCCTAAATCAATTTCAAGTAACTGCGACGGGCACCAAATTCACCGTCACTAACGCTGCTGGGACCTATACCATCTACTCTCTCGGTGGCTCGATATCATTAACCGCGACGCAAACAACACTTACGGGCAGCGCCATCTTCACGGGCGTTATCCGGCTAGCGCGTGTCACTACAGAATCGACCAGTCAGGCCATTCTAGATCAGTACTCCGCAAATTATCCGACCAGCGTTGCACTTGATTACACCTTTTCGGGCGACACCTCCACCATGAGCTTCACCTGGAATGTCGTCGGGAACGCCGCCAACTTACTGCATCTCTCGTTCCCCCATCACAGGTTAGTTTTGGTTCGAGTTTTGGCATACACAACTTTCTCACGGTTCAAAATCGCAGGAAGCGCCTCGTGAGCCCGAATTTGGTTACCGGCCTGAGCTACCTGGGCACCAAGGGATATATGAAGCCCGTCCTCGGAAACGTCTGGCGCCTCTCGTACGCCCTGCCCACGATCACTTGGCTGCCCCCGCGCATTCCGCAAGCCTCGTGCACGCAACAAATCATCCAGGCGTTGGAGTACGAAATCGCGCATCTGACGGTCGCGGTCCCGGGCGACTTTTATTACTGGGGCAAGGCGTTCCAGGCTAACTCGCGTCTGGCGTGAGCTCCCGTTTTTTTCGCGCTCCTGACTGGCACTCAATAGAGTTGGGATATGTAGGCTCATCGCGGATCATATGGGACGGCAAGACTTGATCCCTGCGGTCATCAGTAACTTGAAACAGAGTTTCGCGTACTGGGTTCGTTTTCGATAGGTTCTTTTGAGCTTAGATGTTGGCTCATGAAATATACAGACCTCCAACTCAGGATCCACACGCGCGGCGTACGAGACCGCGTGGGCGGCGTCGTTGACGGTCCTGGCGCGACCGACCCGAACATTGATTTCGGAAACGGCTACGTGCGGCGGATTCATATTTTTGGAGACGCCTTTGCTGACGCGTTTATATATCCAGTACAACGACCACCACTTCCACTACGGCTACATGCTCCACGGCGCGGCAGTCATAGCGAAGTATGACTCGGCGTGGTGGAACACTAACAAGGCGCTCATCACGGCTTTTGCGCGCGATATCGGGAATCCCTCGACTTCGGACAAGTTCTTCACCGTTGCGCGGTGCAAGGATTGGTTCGCTGGACACTCATGGGGTGAGTTTGTTTGTCTGCATTGCTTCGTTGAACTTGGATTTATTCAATTCTTCTCGCAGCGTCGGGAATCGCCAACGGCGGGGGCTCGCGCGACGAGGAATCCAGCGGGGAGGCGGTGAGTGCGGTCTGCAACAGATCTGTGACAAAAACGTTCTAATTGGGATTGATTGAACAGATGAACGCGTATTACGGGCTCATTCTGTTCGCGGACATTCTTGGAAACGCGGACATCAAGAACTGGGCGCGCTTATTGTGGGCGACCGAGCTTGATGGGGTTCAGACGTACTGGCACTTGTATCCTAACGCCAACGATCCAGACACGCCGTATCCGGAGCAGGGCCTGCGTAATTTGGTCACGATTGGGAACGTTATGGACTATCAGGCTGGAGCATGGCTGTAAGTTAATGGTTTTTTTTTTTTCCGGCTGGCCTTTGTGTTGAAATGCTACATAGATTCTGGGGTGCTCAGCGTTCGGAAATCGCAGCCATTCAAATCCTGCCAGTGACCCCAATTAATGAGGGTCTGTACGACACTGCGTGGATAACGAGCGTTTGGAGTTACGTCGCCGCCGAGATGGTCGATCCCAGCGTCGGCGATGACTGGAAGTCGATCATCCAGATGGCATATGGGGAGATATCGCCCCAGACGGCGTTTTCGCGCTCGACGAACATCACTGCGTGGGGCTATACAACTTCTCAGGCGTATCTTCTCTATCACCTCGCCACACGCAAGAATACTGGCGGAGGCAATATCTGCACGGCAGGCGCGGCCAACCCGTCAGGCACCTTCACCCTCCGCGCGCCGAGCGGGAAATTCGTCACTTCGACCGCCGCAGCGCCAAACCTGGTGGCCAGCGGGGCCACGGGGACTCCGTTCACGTTTGCTTATGCCCGGC
>JARKIC010002393.1:0-63960 GCA_029378375.1 Mycena olivaceomarginata
ATTGGCGTCACAACGGTGCGCAGGATACGCGATAGCGCGTGGTACGCAATGCGCTCCGGGGTGGAGTAACCAGTAGACGAACGGCTTCGAGTGGCATTGAGGTCGTTCCGGGACGGTGAGGACATTTGCGACCATGAGTAGATGGCGAACAGCCAGGGGATGTCTGAAAAGCGTATTAGAAAGAGAACCCGCGAGAGAGCGCGGAGACGCACAAGAAGAGGCAAGGACACTGGCAAACATGACGGGCCACGCGACGAGCAGCTTCAGTAGGAAATTTGGCTCGGACAGCAACGTCTGTTGAACGCGAGCAATACGAAAAAAGTCAGGGGCGACGGTGTTGTCGTGCGAAGACGCATGCGGGCCGTAACACCCGTCCCATCCGGAATCAGCGCTCCATGCGCTATCTGCGTAAAAACCGTGTTCACCGATCGCTTTTCCTCCCTATGACGATGGGGCCCAGCGCGGAAGTAGCCCTCCGGCTCGACGGCGAACCCGTTCGGGACGAGCCGCGGTGTCGACGCGGCACCCGTCGCGGAACGTCAACAGATCGTACTCGCCGAGCTTCGCGCCCTTTCTCGATGGACACGTTGCGCCCGAATGCGCGCGCCGAGGAGGCGATAGTAGAGGATCTCGAGAGATGGGTGCATGGAGAAGATGCCGCGGCCTGAGATGCGCAGCGACTGGTTGACGATCCACCAGCGGAGGTGGTACGTGGACCACATGCGGTAGGTTCCGGGCTTGTACTTGCCGATTACGAGCCACTTGAACAAGATGGCGGTGATGGGGGCGACGATGCGGGTGGTGAGGCGGGCGACGACGATCGAGCACAGAAGGGACCCGATTCGTTCCCAAAAGGTGCCATTGAGTACGGCGTCAGTACCGAGAGCATGAGCAGAAGGACGGTCCCTACCAGCTGTACGTCAGAATCAAGTGGGAAATATGAGAAGGAAAACACATACAGGTCAATGCAGTTTTGAGCGGGTAGAAGAACATGAACGGCAGCGCCCTGCACGATCATAGAGATTGGGTGGGTTTGGCCTCTCGTCTTTTCCTGCGACACCTCGAGATCTTCCTCGTAATCATACCCCATATCGAGCGTGTTTAGCGTCGCCTCGCTCTGCTCGAAGAATGCCCCGACGTAGTTCCCTCCATCTCAGTTTCAATCAACCCCGCAATCCCCTGGATTGTGCTGTTTGTAAACAGATTTTGACACCTGGATCGACACGCCTATCTGCTTCCGTATTTGGTACGCAAGCTTCCCTAAGAGGAGCGAGTTCCCGCCCAAGAGGAAAAAATCGGAGTCGGGTTTGATCATCGCCGCCGTCGGCGACAAGCAAATTGCCGATGAATGTCCCGCACGAGAAGCGCTTGCTCGCTCATGACAGACGCGTGCGCGCGCGCCATCTCCGCCTCCATCTCCACGAAGTCCACCTTCCCCATCGACGTGCGCAGAAGACCGTCCCGACCGACAAGGACGTGGATCGGTTGCGGGACAGCATACCCTGGCAGCATCAACGCGAGCGCCGCCCCGATGTCCTCCGCGCCGACCTCGTGCGCAGCGACGAACGCATCCACCGCGCCGTCGGCGCGGACGCGCAGCGCGGCCTCTGACACGCCACTGACATCGACGAGGGCACTGTGGATGGCGTCAAGGTCAAGCGCTACGCGCGTGCACAGTATAGGCTCGGATACGGCGGCATCTGGACCCGGCAGATCGCCGGCCGCAACCTCGAAATGTCGTTGGATGAGCGGCAATCTCGTCGGAGAACTGGCCGAGAGCGAGTCGGGTGGCGAGCTTGATGCGCAGAGGCTTACCGGCGGCATTTTGGGGCACGTCGTCCATGCACACAAGGACGAAAGGCCATTTGGATGGGGTGTAGGTGATCTCTATGACGAATCGTTATTGCGGCGCGGAAATAATGAGTGGGCGGCGAACCTTAACAGGTCTTTGTAGTTGTGTCAGCCCCATACGCGGGCGGCCGGGCAGAGGTACAACAACAATGCCAATCGCTTCCTGGAGGACATCGTGGTCGATAGCAAGGCTAAACAGGTCTAAAACCAAGTTTAGTGGCGAAAGAAAAGTGAAAACGGATAAACGTACCTTCACAAACCCCTTCCCTGCCGTCACCCCGCCTCCTCCACTTCAAACGGGCTAATCACCTCCCACCCTTATTATGATCTCCTTTGACCGCCCTGTGATATACAAATATCCATCCTCGTCCAGGTGCCCCATGTCCCCAGAATCAAACCACCCCCTCGCTCGTGAACGCCGAAGTGTCCAGCGGCACAGTGGGGATCGGGACTGGTCTCATAGCCCTGCAAAGGTGGGGAGACCCGCGAACGCAGATGGCACCAGTGGCACCGGCGGGGAGCGCCTGCTCGACGTTTGCAGGATTCCCGAACGGAGAGGTGCGGCCCGCATGCAATACCAGAGCAGCCGGGGCGCTCGAGCTGGTACGTGATCGGCGGGGTGGCGATGGGCATACATCTGAAGGGAAAAAGTCGGGTGGCGTAAGCGGAGGGAATAATGGTAACGAGAGAAAAAGGCTCACTCGGTCATGCCATACGAGGGTAGAATCACCGCATCGAATGTTGAGTTAAGCTCTCTGCAAGGGACGGGAGCAGACCTCCAGCAGCATTTGCGATCATGCGTATACGAAGGTCGCGCGAGGGGCACGATGCCTGCGGGCTGTGAGGATAAGATCGCGTGGTGGATGGTTGGAGCGGCATAATACCTGCGATTTGATGGAACAATTATTACCAAAGGCGGACGCGAAAAGGCGGTCCAACTTACCAGCTGGCCTGCAGATCACGGCAAGCGTCCAGAAGGCCATGGCGTCAAACCCCGCGCACATGATGGTGCTGCCCCCCGAGAAAATAGGCTGTTACAAAGGAAGCGCCGAAGCAATAATGAGCATAATACTCAAGGGAATGAACAGGGACGTACAGCAGAAGGTTGCGTACAATCCCCCCAACGTGGAATAGAGGCATCATGTTCACTGAATATTGTCAGTTTGCTTCTTCCTTGAGGGAAAATGTAGACCCTCACGGTTTTACATCGCACTCCTGGAGGTCCCAGCTCTCGATGACACCGCTCGTTCCGACAATGAGGGCGAGGAGGGAATAACGGAACGACTTTCTTCTTGCCACTTGTCCCAGAAGTATGTAAGATGAGACTTTGGTCGCCGAGGCCGTGTAATTTTGTTGGATGGGAGGGAACTTGTGCTAGCGCTTCATCCATGGTGTCCATATCGAAGAGGCCGCATGGGTCGGAAGTGCGGGAAGCGATATATATGATTTTCGCAGCCTAGCTCAGCTGCTAGACGCCGAAGTTCGAGGCGCTCTTCCGCATCGCGTGTGGTGACTATAGCCTTGGCGTTGAGGCGGCGGGCGTCGTCGAGGAGTTCTGCGGCCGTACAGCTGGCGTTAACAGGAGCACAGGTGTGGTAGGATGCGAGGGAGAGGAGGGCAAGAGCGTTTTCTGGACCGGTGGGAAGTACGATCATGACGCGGTCATTTGGACCGAGGGGATCGTGGGATGCGGAGTGGGGAAGGACGAAGTGCTGGACAAAATATCGTAGAGTGTCATGCAGCAATGGTCGCCGCGAGAGGTCGGGTGAGTAGAGTGCAGGGCTCAGGGTCGAAGGCAGACAGTCCAAGAGAGTCGTGATACGAGAGTTCACGATGGTTTTCTGCGAGAAGGTCACCAAGAGAGTACCCCGGGTTGGGGAACTGAAGACCACGAAGGAACGTGAGCGGGAATCGGAGTGGTCGGCATGGTGCAAGTGCACTAGTATTAGTTGTGGTGTTGGGTAATTTTGGGAAGGATTGTGAGGAGAAGACCTCTTCATAAGTACGCAAACTGCAGCAAGCTGGATCGGCCTCCATATCGATTGGAGTCGAGGGACATCCCTATGCCGTTGAGAACGTTCAAGACTGAATTGTCGAGCTCTCGAGACAGGGTAGCAAGAATACTATGAGGTCATTCTCGAGGACACAGGGATGAGTTTTTGAAAGGACAAGTAAGACGCGCCAGCTCCACACAGGAGTCGCACAGCTGTCGGCGGCCAATCACTGGCATTATCAGAGTCGGTGACTCGGATACAAGTTCAAGAGCCTCATTTCGTGCCAGGCGACTTTCATAAGTTGGACTTGAATCCAAGTATCAGTGTGTTTCTTCGCCTTCGACCCTCGACAGCCGATGATTGTTTTTCCCGCCGGCGGCGTCGAATCTCGACTCCAAAAAAAAAACAACGCCCCTCGAACCAGACCAGTGCAAATCATTTCGCCATATTGGTCCGCGGCTCGAACTTTGCAGAAAGAGATTGGTGCCTCCGAAAGCAGTAGTGGTCCAAAACTCAGTACAGACGATTCCAACGCCTGAACGGTGCCTTTGGGCCCGCTATTCAACCAGTAGGACAGCAATAGCTCACGAGATTCCGATGAAATGGGAGATGTAATAGCTCGAGAAGAAGGGATTTGGTCGGAGGGTTAGGGTTACTGGGTTAGGAACCAAATATCGACAACTTGTCGGCAACTGCGCCTTGCACACGGCGCCAACATGTTCACGTTGCTGGTAATGTCTGCTCTGCTAGGAGCCAGTTCGTTCTGTTTGGAATGATTCCTCTTTCTTTTGTGCTCTCAAGTATGTCTCTCGGCACTGGATCCTCAAATCTACTCCGCAGAATTACTTAAATTACCTTCAGAACACCACATTACACGTTTCTCGACTCTTGGCTCAGGTATCCAGCACGTTGTCAACGCCGGAGAATCATTCTAATGCGGTCTGACTCGTCTTTCAGGCATATTAATTGGAACTGCGCTCGGCGTCATCATTCCAGAGGGCATAGAGACACTGGCGCAGGCTTCTGACAAGCTCCCGACATCACAAATCGCGTTGTCCCTTATCTTTGGCTTTATTTTATGCTGGTTATCGAACAGCTTGTTGCGCCGCATTCACATTCGCACTCGCACACAAGCACGAACTCTGGCTCCGTTGCTCTCCACACGGTTGGGCAACAATCGAACTCAACTGTCGAATTCGACGCGGAAATGGGCGACCTGGAACAGCCCGATCCGCCCTCTAATGGCGGTTTTATGCAAGCTGACGCCTCTGCTTCCTTGGTTGAAATAAAAGCCAGCCGCGCGAAAGCATATCCTCTGACTTTCGGCCTCATTATGCACGGACTTGCAGATGGCCTGGCTCTCGGTGTCTCATCTCTCTCTGCCCCATCCGAATCCTTCGACTCATCGCACCGCGACTTGTCGTTCATCGTGTTTCTTGCTCTTATAATTCACAAAGGTACGCGTACATCACCCTCGCCCAGACCTCATCTCATTTTCTCTATGTAGCTCCTACGTCGCTAGCGCTGACAACCTCCTTCTCACACCTCCCTCCCGCGACCAGAGTGCAGAAAACATCTCGCGTTCTTCAGTGCCTCAACCCCGCTGGGTGCGATTACAACTTACGCTCTGCTGTCCTTTTTCTCCGCCGGCGGACAGGGTAGCTGGCCCGGTATTGCGCTTCTCGTCTCTGTGCGTGCCCCTCCCACTTTGGCCGGATTGTCCTAACAGATTGTCATTCTAGGGCGGAACCTTTCTCTATGTCGCAACCGTACTCCAAACTGTCTCCCATGCTGAGGACGACCCCAGCGCTGGGGACCTGTCGCCGACCGTCCGTGTTTCCCTCATTGCGGCGGGGATGATCCTGCCGTATATGATCAGCCATCTGCTGTTCCCGGACGTGCACTAACCATCCCAAAAAGGATGTGCATTGTATTTATTAAAAGAATAATGTGTACGACAACTGAGGCCGCATCCATGTTTACCTTTGCTTATCATTGCAGGCTCAGTCGCGGCGGCGCATCGCGGGATCGCGTCCGCTCAGTGACGCGACCGGAGTTCGCCTGTGAACTCAGAACGTGTGGATATTGGATTTGTGGATATGTGCGTGCACAGTGACCATCCAAGACCCTGCATGCGTGAATGCCACCTCTACGCCAAATACATGACTGAGCTTCGGACGAGTTGAAGGAGAGCACATGATACAGCCCGGAATCAGATACAGAAATTCAGAATCAAAGTGAATTTTTTTGGAATTTCGGGTGGTATGGCCGAGGTCGCGTTACAACTGGCAGCGCTCGTTTTGCCTCGAACCCGCGTTCATGCCTACGATTTTATGTGCTCCTACCATTCTGGCCGAGTGGTTACACAGGAGTCGTGTCCATTCAAGTTCCCAATTCGCGTCCTCGAATTCATCCTCTTTTGGCCTCTTGGCCTCCTAAGCCCTTTTTCGAGACCCACCCAAGACCCACCACCCAGATTCCTGTTGCGCGCGCTTGATTGTTTCGGGTCGCCTCATCCATCGGGGCTCGTTTCCTTGTTGGGCAACGGCGCCGTCTGCTGTTTCGTCCCGTCTCGCTCATCCCACTTTTTCCGGTAAGTAGACGCGACGCGGCCCCCTCCCCCGCAAATCCTCATCCACATAGTCACGTTTGCTTGTTTCTTTCTTATTCTCATCGCGCTGTTCTCACCGCCACTACTAAGCACGGAGCCTCCCCTTCCGACCCGACGATGGGTGCTTCCACCGTACCGCAAGCATGGTGTAGGGGTTGTGCTCGGCCGTCGGGGCCGAGGGCACAGCTTTCCTGATTCCGTATATAAGACTCGTACGTAGAATTAGTTCTACAAGGATTCTTTCCGCAATAAAGCTCGTTACTGTTCTTTCTTGCGACTGAGTCTTACACTGCGAGGGAAGATCACTCTGTCCATCAGAGCATCTATCCCTACACTTTTTGAACTCTTACTTTTTGCTTAACACAACAACCTCTGGCGACGACGAACCGGCCTGATCAACCGTACTCGACACCGCCAGCAAAGTATTCGCGAAGATGGTAACCCAACTCCGCACCCGAACCCTGGTACCAACCGCTCCTTCGGAATCGTACGAGGAGCCTGTCGTGATGGATGCCCCGATGGGCACCTCGACTGACGGCGATAGACTCGGTGAGTCTCCCTCTGTGCCGTCTACGCTGACGCCTTCTGTAGATATTGGCCCCAGCGCCAACGTCTCAGACGATATGGGCCACAGCGCCAAGACCCACTCCAGCATGCAAGATGATGCTGACGAGACTGGGCACCGCTCCCGCTCTGCGGATGTCGGAATGAACGAGCTCAACGCGTTTGACGCAGGCTCCCGTGGACCAACCCAGTCGGACGTCTCCAAGCTAGCCTTGGATGACGATGCATCGTCGGAAGCCGCCTTCCACGACGCGAGTGCCGACCTCGGCGATTTTGTTGTACCCAAGAAGACCTCTCGCGCTTCCAGCGTTCGTGGCTCTTCGCCGGTGATGAAATCGTCGCCACGATATTTCGATGAGCGATTCCTCAACAATGGTGGGGTTGAGGACCCCCTCGAGGATGGTGGAGCTTCGGCGCCATATGACTGGGCCGACTCTACTGAGGCGGATGGGCTGGGTGGTATCCCCACTACCTGGATAAAACAGGAGCCGGTTTCGATAGAACTGATGTTTCTTTCGAAAACATGATGCGTGAAATTTCTGACAACCTTAGTCCTCAAGAAAAGTAGAGGATTGTACGCAGGAATGAGAGTATGAAGGCTAGCCGCCTCGTACCCGCCACGTCTAGGTCCACAACCACGGAAAATTTGTCAAATGCTTCTGCCGCTTCGATACACACAGTTAATCGGGCTGTTCATGCTACGGGCTCAATGCACGCACCTCAACCTTCTCGCTCGGCTACAAGTACGCCTCGTATTCCAGTGGCCGACAAAGGGAAAGGGAGAAATTTTGCATCGGCACCCAGCATCAACAACAACGAACACTATGTGTCTGAGAACGGGGAAATTGGCGATGAGGAACGACTTTACCAAATGCAAGCAGATGCTCTTGTCGCAATGAAACTTCAAAGAGATTTCGACCCGTGAAGGCACACCGACGGTGCTCGCAAACGACGGCCCTCCGATAGCAGGGACCTCGGGAACGAAACATTCCGCACCTAGGCGTGCTGCACCGAGCGTCGACTTGGATTGGCAGGAAATCATTGATACTCAAGCGGAGCGGATCCGCGAGCTCGAGCGCAAACACGGCAAACGATGGTACTCGTCGCTGGACAGCCCCTAGAGAGAAACCAACTCCTATGGAGCAAATCCCAAAGACCTGTGTATTATTCCGCGAGGTTCACGGCGACGACTCGGTCAGAGAACGGAAGCAGAAGGCTAAGAAATCGAAATCTAAGTCTTCGCCTCCTCCCAGCGACGATGGTTCTTCCAGTTCTTCGGATTCCTCAGACGATAGCTTACCTGCTTTCTTGGGAAAGAAGAAACCAAAGAAAAGAAATCCACCGCCAAGAAGAATAAATCCAAGGCAGTCCAAGGCACGGAAGTCAAAGAACGGCGGCTCACCGCCTTCAAGTCCTTCAAGTGATGACTCAAGCTCGGACTCTTCCTCGGACGGCGGATACAACTCCGATTGGAGCTCTTTGGGTAATGCAACCGTCGGAAGTCAGCGCAAACGATTCTGAACGCACCAAGCGATCCAAGAAACGTGCCAAGAAGGAATGGAATGACAAGATATTCCGTCTCAAGCTGGAACAGGCTAATGCAAAGCCGGACCCACCTTTCAAATATAACGGAGAGCCAGTCTTCAGTACTATGGAGCGCTGGACTTACGAGGTCTGTGACTGGTGCAAGCAGAGCTTCATTCGTCGTAAAATGCGGGTATCGCGGGCTTCAAAATTCTTGACTGGCCGCGCTCAAACTTGGTATATGCGGGTAGTAGTCCGGGACCAGAAGAAATGGACGTTGAATCAATGGTTGACTTTCCATAAGCATTAGAAAATGTTTTTCACATTTTTCGAGCTCAAACCGCGCTGAATCACCGCACTGACATGACAGCTGTCGGGACCCCATCGGGCTCAGATCTCAGTTGGAATATTTTGGACCCTCTTGTAGAATTGAATTAATTATAATCTAGAGGAGGGGTCCCTACCCCCTCTTCAGAATAATCACGCCTCGAATTCATGCTCTTAAACGGCTGGCTGCCTCTTCGGGCGAGAATTCACAGCCATACGTCACCGGACTAGGCCGGACCGGGTCTGTCCACACCACCTCCCTTGCGCATCCGTCTCTCGATTCCACCCCGTCTCCTTGCTGCCCATAGCGGCGATGTTGGGTGCCTTGCAAATGGCACACTCCCGGTGGAAACGACCACCCACCTGGTCATTTTACTCCCCATTCGTTCACCACTTCCCTTGCGCATCCGGCTCTCGATTCCCTGCTGTTGGTGATGTCGTGTAGGATCTGACTTGGACTCGGAGTTTTGAGACGCGTTGTTTACATCTCACGTGCTGACCGTAAACTCTAGCAAAATAAAATGTTTTATAGCTTGTGGGAACCCTCGGGCATTAAATTTAATCGGAATAGGTGGTGTGCCGGCACGGTTGGCACCCCTCCAACAAGCTCTAATATATGATATGGCTTGTGGAAAGTCACCCAATAGGGGACTTCACGGTAGGGCCGATTTTCCTGTTTGTGAATAAATATATTCACTTTATGAGATGAATAAAATCTTTGTTTGTGGAATAAATGCGTGATCACCCCATTTGAGTCCCAGGATATTATTATATTTCTATAGCATCAATTCCACCTGCCAGGCACACACACCTCACAAAACACCTTAGGTGCGCCATCTAGTCATCTGACAGACCCCTATTTCAGCTAAACAAGTTGGATCAGGGGGTATTTTGTTCTATTTTTTTTAACAGGAGGGCAGGACTGTCACAGGTGGAGCAGGAGAGGCGGGATGACAGGCGGGAGAGGGGCAGGATGATGGGGCGGGACGAGGCGGGATGATGGGCGGGATGATAGGCGGGACAAGGCGGGACAACGGGCGGGGAAGGCGGGGAAGGCAGCATGATGGGCGGGATGAGGCGGGATGGGGGCAGGACGATCACAGGCAGCTTGCTTACTCAAGCAGGTATATATATTCCACAAAAAATGTTTATTCCACAAACGAGATTAAATCTCGTTTGTGGAATATTTTATTTTGTAGAAATAATGGTCCC
Source organism: Mycena olivaceomarginata (assembly GCA_029378375.1). Taxonomy (NCBI): domain Eukaryota; kingdom Fungi; phylum Basidiomycota; class Agaricomycetes; order Agaricales; family Mycenaceae; genus Mycena; species Mycena olivaceomarginata. The sequence continues at coordinate 10,084 of JARKIC010002393.1, forward strand.
ATCACTTCATTATTTTTATTCACAAACAGAAAAATAATGCCTAGCGTGAAGTCCCCTAATTCTTCGAGAAGTTATTCAACTACTCCTTCCCGATAGACTTCCGTAGCATGTAACATCGCAAATTCCAGAATTTTGAGCAGCGCAGACATCCTATCAAGGATTATAGAACCGACCTTGAAGTAATTGCTGGGTGATATTACGCCCCGCGGCTTGATAGTCCAATTTTGGGAAGGAGGCTGGAAACCTGCTCACCAAGTTTCCACAATATCTTCAGAGACAGACCCAGAGACAATAAGACCCGAGTATGATACCAAGAAGCTAGAGAATATACAGGCGGCGTGCAAGAAGTAGCGAGGAGGAAGAGCTAGCTAGTTCGTCACGTCTCGTAAGTAAGCATGTGATGTGAGCATTAGTCACGGAGCAGGTTTACACCCTCCCCGTCTTTGAAAAAGTCCGTGTCCCGCGTCAATTCAACCAGAAAGAGAGAAAAGTAAGATAAGTAACATAGCCAGTAGCCAAAAATGCATGCCCGGAGGATACTCGTGGCGTCAAGGCCGGGCCGCTATGGGCAGACTCTCCGACTGCAGGGAGAAATTAAAAGATTCGCCAGCCGGCGCTACGTCGTCCACCAGTGAGTTGAGCCAGTTGCGAAGCGCGTCAATGTGCGCGATGGAAGCAATGGGTCCGGATCGAGCGGCTCTCGAGTCGAGCCAATCGTGTAGGGCGTCGAGATGAGCGACTTCGCGTCCAGGGAGCCAGCGCGCGTCTTTGTTCCCATGGCCGGCCCATCGTACAAGATACTGGTACCCCGCGGCCCGCGTTTCCGTTGGTTGATAATGTCGGCCACTTCGTGTTCTTCACCTAAGTCAGTGATGATGGGGCCCGGACGTTCCAGTTTATGGCCCGGGAATAGGTCGTCATTGTTCTCAACATAAGGTTCAATCTCGGACGTGTGGAAGACCCGGAAGACGTGAGGTTGGGAGGCCATGTCAAGTGTTACGGTCAAGCATTCCTTGTGAACAGCAGTGATTGTGAACGGACCATCAAAGCGTGGCATGTACTTAGCGACACGGAGTTCGCCTTTTTCACCGCCGTGTACGTAGGCGCCTCTGCGGTTCGCGGTGGAGAGTTTGACACGTTGTCCGACCTTGTAATCAGGATTGGGGCTGTGTGTCTTGTTCGCCTGCTCAGCTTGTGTGAATTTGGCCGCGAGGAGGTTGTCCTGCGCATCCTGGAAGTCGGCTCACCAAGTTTCCACAATATCTTCAGAGACGGACCCAGAGACAATAAGACCCGAGTATGATACCAAGAAGCTAGAGAATATACAGGCGGCGTGCAAGAAGTAGTGAGGAGGAAGAGCTAGCTAGTTCGTCACGTCTCGTAAGTAAGCATGTGATGTGAGCATTAGTCATGGAGCAGGTTTACACCCTCCCCGTCTTTTTCCATTTTTTTGACAATATCTTCAGAGACGGACCCAGAGACAATAAGACCCGAGTATGATACCAAGAAGCTAGAGAATATACGGGCGGCGTGCAAGAAGTAGCGAGGAGGAAGAGCTAGCTAGTTCGTCACGTCTCGTAAGTAAGCATGTGATGTGAGCATTAGTCATGGAGCAGGTTTACAGAGGCGACTATAGCATTCGCCACAGGTGGGCCCTCGACGGCTTCGACGCAGAGACATCTTCGATTTCGGAACTAGAGGCAGCTGCTGTTAATTATGAGCAAGCGGCCAAAGTTGCGAAATCACAGAAGAATGATGTCAGCAACGGCCTCTGGGTTGGCTAAACAACGAGTAACCCGACGAGAACCCCAACCAGGATAAACCCGATAGACGCTAGTAGCTTGTGTGTTCCCTGAGCAGTAGGACCAGTCGTACGGTGTCCTCCCTAGGAGGCCGTATGTCGTGGGTCGGGATGCGAGGCAGAACCCGGAACGAGTCGAAGAGGGTGTGATATCCACCCAGGTGTACAACCCGGGGCGTGGATACAACGATGCGGTGGAAGCAGGACAGGGTGGAGACAATGCCTATGTCAAGCCAAGGTAGAAGCCTGAGATTAGACGAGGTAGAATCTACTGTACATCGAGATTCTACCGTGCTTATATAGGCTTCTAATAAATTAAAGCGATCGCGGTCAATCGCGATCAGTTCCTGTACTGTAGCATTAAGGAGCATTAATGCTGATACTCCTGGAGTCCTCTGTGTTGGTTTCCATGGCGTCGGTGGACCTAGGAGACCCGACGTTCGGGTTTCCTAGTCCTGAGTGTCATTATATCCAGTGGTTCAAACCCCGATCGGATTTGCAACCACTCCTGTACTTCGTGTACGCTTCCCTGTCATCTGTGGTGCGTCCGGGGACTAGGATCCGTCTGTACGGGTTCCTAGTTCCTAACGTCTTCTGTATCCCATGGTGCAGACTCCCTGAGTCTGCGGCTTTTAGAATCTGAGGCCGGGTTTCAACCGTGAGAAGGTCATGTGGTGGCGTCATGAGAGTCCCGTGCCGCTAAGACGTGTCTGTATCCATACAGACGCGTCATGCGAAAAAGTAGAACCCAGGCGATTCATGACAAATGACGGTCGAAACAAGCAGAGCCCTTCTGAGAACGGCGATGATTCTAACAAGAAGGATCACAAGAATAAACAACAGGCCCGTGGACCTCGTCAGGAAGGCAGGGGCAAGGACACCCAGCAGCGTGACCCGAAAGGGAAGGCTCAGAACAATTCCGGTGATGGTTCGAAGCATAATTCTGGACAGAAGAAGGACCATGAAGGTGGAAAGGCAATAAGAGCCATGATCTTTCTAAAGACCAGATGAATGAGTACCCGCGCACAGGGGAAATGCTTTACTTGTGCGGAAACCGGTCATTTGAGCAAGGACTGCCCGAAGAAGAATGAGCTGAAGCCTGGAAAGCAGTGCTTCAGTGCTGCAGCTGTTTCGTTTGAGAAGATCAAACATTTGTGTGAACTCAAGGACACCGAGAATCTCGGCGTGTTCGCAATGGGCATTGAACAAGTTCCGGTGACACCGGAACACATTGAAGCTATCAACTCTGTACTGGTGGCAAAAATGTATGTGGACTTGCGTCGCACAGTGCCGTTCATTTTCGATTATTTCGGTGACCCCGATGACGATTCGTACACCACCGACAGGTTCAATATCATTGAAACTCAGTGTGGGTGGTTAGTCTGTGATGCACATACCAATGACCACCATGAAGTCTTGCGCAGAGACCTGTTAAGAACAGAATTCGATTTCATTGAATTTATTACACAACAGAAAGATCATCTAGATGCCAATGGGGAGCTGTACAATGCGGGCCACCTGCGCAGAGTCGAAGCGGAATTGAAGCGCTTAGGTTTGCTTCGCCGGGACGACATCCCGCAGGTGTTCCGTGAATTTATGCTCCAGCTAGAGCAGGACCCTGACACACCTGGACTCGCTGAGGAGATTATTGAATCACTGGTTGAGGATTTTAGCTCATATGTACGGTACCTTATTCCTTCAATCCCAAGGTGACCAACAATGTAGCCGCAATGACATCATCGAAACACTTCAAGATCTCGTGGTCGGAACATGGATTTCTCCTTCTTGAAGATGAATTCCATCGACGTGGGTACGAGCTACCGTATACAAAACTGCTGTACAGGAATTGGGATCCCTGGATTTTTCTGGAGCAAGCACATACAGATTTGACTGCATATTCAGACAACCTGGCATGCCCGGACGTCGAAGATCTTTCAGACAGTGATTCACCTACGGAAAGCGACTGGTCAGATTGGGGATTTACCATATCAGATGAGGAAGGACCTACTGGACTTATGCCCCCTCATCCAGCTTCAAACAGAACATCAGATGATGCCGACTATACTTGCATTGATCTCGATGATCTATTGGACTTCAGCAATGTCTCGGACTCGGAATTTGATTTTGAAAATGACCCTGACATGCCTGATCTTGAGCCGTAAGACCTATCCGACTCTGATTCAGAAGAGGAAGATGAGGTGAGCAATGATGACCTACCTGATTTGGAAACCGTTTCTGACTCGGATGATTCAGATTAGGAGTCAGAGGACGAGGGTTTGGGCAGAAATCATGAGATTGAAGTCTGTGCGGTGACACCGTCGAAAGGTCGAAAGCTGGCGCGAGATGATGGAATCCAGTTACAACGGAATGCCGCGAGCATACGGGATTTTACTAGACTTGTTCCCAGGCCAATGGTGATAGCAGTATATGTCAATGATAAACTGGTTCGCACACTACTGGACTCAGGTTCACTAGGAGATTTCATATCAACGAAACTTGTGGACCAATTAAAATTACCGACTGACCAACTTGCCAAGTCACTGAGTGTGACGATGGCAGCGAGCGGTTCACGTACTATGGTTAACTATAGCTGTGATGTTCACCTGCGCTACCAGGGAATCGACGAGACTCGCCGATTTGATGTTATGAATGTTGCGAGTTACGATCTGATCCTGGGAACTCTGTTCATATTTCAGCACCAATTGGTGTTTGGACTTGACCCACCGCAAATTGGAATTGGTAGCCTGCACTCCCAGCCAATGCGCGGGGACCAGGTCACGACTTTGTCCTCATTATCTGCAGACTTTTATGATGAAGAAATCGATAAATGTCGAAAAGTTTACCCCAGGAGCTACTCAGGAGGGCGAGAGTGTGCTGAACCAAGCCGAGAATCTTGAGACGTCCCAGAAGCCAATAGAAAAAGAAGTCCAGCCAGTAGCCAACCCAAACGAAGGCCTAGAGATACCTGATACAATCCCAGAATCAGTGGTTCAGAGTATGCAGAAATTGAGCTTGGCCGGCAAAAAGACGACGGGACCCACCGATGCACACAAACTCACAACAGTGTCACAGGTTCAGTCACCTGAAGAGGAGCTTCTTGCCGCTATCTCACCACGTCTGACGGACCTCATATCTGAAGGCTACCCCTCAGTGGACATACCTACTGCTCTCAAAGATCGATACTCAGAGAACCCGTTCTTCAAGATGGTTCTGGCAGATCTCAAGCATTACAAGAACTTTGAACTGAAAGACAGCTTGCTCTTTATTCGTAACAGCGAGGCGCGGATACTCTGCATCCCAGACATGAAAATAGGCGAACGGAGTGTTTGGGAGATTGTTATATCTTATGCTCATTCAATTCTGGCGCATCTTGGAGCACGGAAAACACTGTACTACCTGAGAGACAACGTCTGGTGGAAATCTATGGTGGAGGATGTTAAATTCTATTGCTCTTCATGTTCTGTGTGCGCGACGTCTAAGACGACTACTCAGAAGCCCTATGGACTTTTGAATCCGCTTTCTGTGCCAACACAACCTTGGCAGTCAATCGGTATTGACTTTGTGGGTCCTCTACCCGCTTCGAAGAACCGGCATGGTACTTTTGACATGATACTTGTAATAATCGACTGGTTATCGTCTATGGTCCATCTGGTACCCACGAAACAGAACTACCGTGCAAAGGACATTGCTGAGGTGATTTTTGAGCATGTCTACTCAAAGCATGGTCTGCCCGAGACCATTGTGAGTGACCGGGACACTTTATTCACAAGTATATTCTGGGATCGCCTTCATGCACTTATTGGAACTAAGCTGTGTATGTCCTCGTCTTACCACCCACAGACCGACGGGGCCACAGAACACGCGAACTGGACAATGGTTCAAATGCTCTGCAAATGCATATCTCCCAATCAGAAAGACTGGGTCACGAAGTTGCCTGGTATCAAATTCGCTATGAACTCCGCTAGATCTGAGATGACCGGATATAGCCTGTTTTACCTGAACACGGGACGGATGCCACCGCCGATGATATGGGATGCCAAGTCGGAATATCTGGGGGTTTGTGTATTTGTGCAACACATGAAGGAGGCCATCATGACCACCCATGACGCCATCCTGGAGGCTCGTGTGAAACAGACGCGACAGGCAAACAAGCACCGTAAGCCCGCACCATTTGCAAAGGACGATCTGGTTTATCTTTCCACAAAGAATCTGACCATACCAAAAAATAGGGCACGCAAGCTTGTACCAAAATTCATTGGGCCTTATCGCATTCTTGAAGATTACAGCAACAGGACATTCAAATTGGAGCTTCCAAGCGATTTGAAACGAAAGGGAAATCACCCTGCCTTCCATTCCTCATTATTGCGGATCCACAACCCGAATGATGACCGCCGCTTCCCGGGTCGACAAATTCCTCAAATTACGGGACTCGGGGAGGGGACACAAGAGTGGGCGGTCGACAAGATACTGGCCCACTCTGGGAAGGGCAAGGCTGTGCTCTTCAATGTTCTCTGGAAGACAGGGGACACGGCTTGGTTTCCCTATAAGGAAATTAGCCATTTACAATCTTTCGTCAACTATCTCGACATCCAGGGCGCATCAACCATTGGAAATTTACCCCAGGGCATAGGAAAACCACCTGATAACATCGAAGTCGCAGTCACTGAAATTTCGTTAAATATCAAGGCTGATAACAATTTTATTTCAGACTTTGCTACCGTGCCCCCGAAACCTACCTACAACGAAAACATCTCCGGCTCGTTCAGTCTCGGGCACATTAAGCTCTTCTGTGCATATTCTGCACAGCTCAATGGCGACACCGACGACTGGGTATTTGGGATCCGGGACAAACAGGGCAATCGTGCCGAACTGCCCCGCTTCTCTGACGAGTATGTGGGTCCCATCCTGGGATTGAAGAAGAACAAGGTACCGGCACAGGACACTCCTACTGACAGCGAGGGCTTCCTCCTGCGCTTCGCGATTAGCCAACTCGAGTTGTCCAACAAACAGGCGGATATTAACAATCACGCATCCGAGGCTCTGTTTGAGTCTGGAATTTGTGCTGTTCAACGTGGCCGCAGCCGCGGACGCCACTCGAGGCATTTCCAGAACCATCGCGCCACCGACACGTACTACAGCACCGGCATGGACGACACCCGCAGCCATCGTGAGAACACTTCTGAGCGCGGTATCTCACGCCAACGTTCCCGCTCTGTGGACACAGTTTGTGCGCCCGGCACCAACCGTGGCTGTTCCGCGTCTGCTGAAGAGCGCTCTGTTTGTCCCCGCCATGACACTGATGAACACGCCGCCCGCGGGCGCAGCCGCTCCTGAACCATGGCCCATGACAGCACCAGGCCGCATTCACCTTACCGCCGCCCTAGCTCGCACTCCATGGAACGTGTCGCTGCACATTCTCGGGAGCGTCTGGATCGCGAACTCAGGGAGTTCTGCATTCGGTGCGTAGCTGAGAATGACCAGGCACGATTCGAGCACGACCTGGCCGACGCCAAGGTGAAGTCTCTGTCGCAGACTGCTCCCAAACCGGCGTCGAAGCCCACGGCAAACCAGTGCACACCGAGTTCTTCCCAGCAGAAGGCTATTATTATCGAGGAAGACGTGGAGATGCTGGCTGCTCCTGCTATCGTGATGTCTGCAGAAGGGACCGTGGGGAAAGGGAAGGAGAAAGGTTCGAGCATTCACACAGGACCCACCTCTTTCGCTGTTGCTTCCACGTCCACTGTTTCTTCCACCTCTAACAGAGTTAATTCCACCCCCAACACCGCCAACGACATCGAGGACCTGCTTATTGACATGTACATGGACCCCGCCAACATCGCTCTTCCCGAGGATAATTTCGGCAGCTTCGATGAGCTGGATTTCAGGGCGAGGTGGGTGGGAACTTGGGTTTGTGAGGAGGAAGGGTTTGGGGTTTCAATTTTTTTATATTCTCACACCGTTACCTTTTGGACTGAATATTTACTTCCCTACTTAGCTACACATCCTCGTTGTACGATAATGTGGGAGGGCAAATGTAGGGGTTGTGCTCAGCCGTTAGGGCCGAGGGCACAGCTTTCCTGATTCCGTATATAAGACTTATACGTAGGATTAGTTCTACAAGGATTCTTTCCGCAATAAAGTTCATTACTGTTCTTTCTTGCGACTGAGTCTTACACTGCGAGGGAAGATCACTCTGTCCATCAGAGCATCTATCCCTACACATGGCTGGCCGCACTACAATCCCCCAGCCTCATCCCAACAGTCCCACAGCGAGATACAGAACTTCCTGCTGCGTGCGTGCGTACTGCTTCTCCTACATCTACTGCCGTTCCTAAAAGCAAGTAGTTTACACCCAGATGGGAGAGAACCGGTCCCTCCCGTTCCTCTGGAGCTTTCTGACCGCAAATGCCTCTACGGTTTCATCATCACAGATGGGCTCATAGAGTCCTACTGCCCCTCCTTTCCACAACTCCAACGATAACTCCGACAACCCTTACTCTGACTTGTATTGCCATTGTCGCGAATATGCCGATATGGCGATCTACAGCGTGGCTAAGCGTTTGGGGCACGAAGTCTATATCACTCACATGTCCAACCACAACATTATCGTCTGGTTTTCCTTTTCCAAAGGCGGTGGGATAGTTCTGGTCAAAGAGGGTCCCCATTGCATCCAAGCTTGAGCGTTTGAAACAGAGCTTGGAATCATGGAGAACATGGAGTGGCATGATGCATTCCCCAGCGCCAAAGTATGTAGCCATATCCTTTAACCCATCATTTTGTTCTCATCGCTATTACGACCAGAAGTAGCCATTTTTTTGTGTATTTTTATATGATTTGTCGAATGCAATTCGTGTCCTTGGTATTCGGGACCATTTTGTGAGAGAAAGTCGCTAGCTGGAATAGCGAATTGACCCAGGCTACCATGAGTGATCGAGGAGAGGCCGTGCCAGGAGTGTGAGCCCTTCTGCGAGCCACGCAAGAATTCCCAGCCATCGGTGGCTTACTGACAACATGTGCTCCCAGACCTCCAAACCGTGCTCGTTGTGGCGAAGGCGTACCTTCCAGAGAGCGTAGCGGGGTATCTGCGTGCATCTTGGACCTCTGCAGGATGGTCAGACTGAGCATATAGGGCCACAGAGGCAAGGAGGCTGAAGAGGAACGCTCGCCGCAGGGGCTGGGTCCGGTGCATGGGGTGCGGATCGTGATTTACGGAGGAGGGCAGGCGTGGGCTGCGACTGGTATGGGATGGGTGGAAGAGAGTAATGCGCTAATCTCGGCTCCAGATCTTTTTGGGGATGGCTTCGGAGACGGCCATGATTTGGGGCACATAAATCAAAAATCACCCACCGCCATCACCCCTCAAAGATCTGGTGCAATTCAACCGCAAGACGTGCTATCAACTCGATTTCTTTCATCTCACCCCCGGTATCTCAAATTTCTTATTCAATGTATTCTGCTGAGTCTTCCCTTACTTATGATAGGCTTAATCAGATGAGTTCCCGTCTACTGTACTATTATGATCAAAGGTTCAGGTGACAGTGACATCCAGATTTTTTTGATGTGTTTAAAAATTGCGTTAATTCAAAAGAAAAATTTTCGGTCATCTCAGTGAGTGAAAATTCTAGAAATAGTGAACCTTTGGTCGTAATAGTACAGTATATTAATTTTTTTATGTCCCTGACAATCTCACTCATTTTCGTTGAAATCTCGCCGAAATCTCGCAAATTGTGGGCCATTCTTCACTCTGGGGATATATCTTGATACGAAAGGAACCTTCCCAGACATTTCCAATTTTTCAGACCCAAGGAGTAGCTATATGGCCCCAAGTTGCACTTCGTCACAGGTGTGACCTGCAAGTTGTGTCACATCGATCGCACGTCCTGCGGCTGAATTGCACCAGATGTTATAGGGCGGTGCTCCCTGTCTTTTTCCCATCAAATTCTGCCTCGATATCATCTCAACAAACCAACATTAATATCTCCGTATAGAATTACTGCAGCTGCTCTGTCTGAGCACACCCTAAAACGCTGGGAATGAGACTAGTAATGCGCGGGGATGCAAAGGTGTGCGCTGGCGTGGTGTCAAGTCAGTGTGCAAAGCGTCGAGGTCAATCAATATGATGTGTTTGGGGCGATGTCGCAGGTGCGTGGCGTGGTGTGGAGCTGGTAGGTAGGATCACAGTGTCGCGCCGCTGAGATAGTCACAACACATGCGTTGTATCCCGACCAGGATGGACGGCACAGAGGAGAAGATGGCCGATGTGAGACAGATATCTTGGTCATATGAGGGGGTGATAACCGTCTCACCACTTGGGATATATACGGGTAAGAGCCCGCTAAGAGGATGCCCAGGGGAGATGTCAGTACATCAGAAAGGGATTGTGAAGCCAGAGAACGACGGTAGAGAAGATGTAGAGAGAGGTGAGAGATATGGTAGATAGAGCGGAGAGGGAAGAAGGAGTGGCTCCATTTCCGTAGGGTGAATATGTTGCGTCGTCTTCTTCATTTCATGTCGAGACGTGCCTGAGCCAGGGTGGAATAGAGCGATCATCGCGGCCATCACATCATACTGTGTGATGTGAATCGACGTTAGTGTTGCTGATGTCCAGTTCGGTCCAGTTCTTTGCCAAAATTTCTGAACCCCGAACCTGACCTGGGGTCCAGTTCGGGTAAAATGGGCGAACCCCGAACCAAACATCGGTCCGGTCTACCAAGGGTTCAATTCAGGTTCAGAACAGGTTCGGACCTCAACGAACCGCAAAATTTTCTTGCTTGACTTGGACGGACGTAAATACAGTAAAAAATGTAAACTATTCATCAAGAGCATCCAAGGCAGCGACAACATGCTTTGTCACATCCTCAACGGCACTGACATGCCCATTCCGGTACGTACTTTTCAACAGCCGAAGAGCCTCAAACATCTCGGGGGAGAGCTGGTTCCAATGAGGAGTTTCAGCGAGTGATCCATTCAAGAACACCCGCTCGGAAGCAGTTGCAGACCCCTGGATGGCGAGGTAGTCCCAGGCGATGTGCGCCGGAGTTGGGTATTGAGAGGAATGGTACTAAACATAAACCTCATCAGAGTACGTTAATACTGCAGGTGATGAACTTTATGCACACCCCACCATGCAACAATGTCATTGACATTTTGCAATGCAGCCTTGAGGTAGGCCTTGAGCTCATTGCACGGATTCACAGCCGCAAAATCCTTGTTCTTGCGACCTTGGACTTTGGCACAGATCCATGAATGCCCATATTGAACAGGTGCAGTCATTGGCGCTACCGGAAGTCAGAACAGGAGATTATACACACATGTCGCACTCACCGTCTGCTGCTGTTGGCCAACATCCTCTCTTCATGGGGGAAGACCAGATAACAGGGATATGCCGATGAATTCGAAGACAAGACGTGCATACCCAGTAGAGCAGTTAGCAGCTCAGAAACTCGGCCTGAAAAAGAGAGAGGCACTGTCAGGGGAACCCCCGCTTCGGATGGTTTTCCATCCGGATCTGATCCGGATGCTTTGGCCGCTTCGGACACTTCAGATGGTTTTCCATCCGGACTGGCTCCGGATACTTCGGATGGTTTTCCGCCCGGCGCTCCAGATACTTCTGCACCCTTCTATCCAACCGCCAAACCACCCAAGACATCTGTCTGCTCTCGCTGGCACGTGCTGTGCGACCAGGCCTGTGATCATTGTAGATACATCTGGACATGTGCTACTGGGTAGTTACCAATCAGTATATAAGGTTTCGCCTAGCGTGGGAATCCTCATCCTTTCTTCTCTTCGGATTCCCCCGCTAGGTGTGTAGTATTTCCACTCCTGTATTCTAGTACCTATATTTATTCTTCGGATTCCCCTGCTAGTTTCTGCGCCCGGCGCTGAGCTTAAGGTTGCCCTTACAGCAGAAGAAAGGATCTTAGGGATCAACCAGTCAAGATTGAGAAGTTTGGTGCAGGTACGGATTTGGACCACTACTCCAGTGCTCCATCCTCCCCCACTTCAAATCTCGACCCCTCCTCCGTTCTGATGGACCAACCGCCTGCCCCTGACTCCGCACAACCCGAGATCCCGAGTGTTCACGCTCTGGATCCAGATTCCGGAGCCATGGCCCAGCTCGCTGCTGTCAAAGGTTCCCTCAAGAGCATCCAGGACACGCTCCGCCAGCTATTGCTGAGCACCCAAAATCCGCCGCCTGTCCCCGCCCCTGCCGCTCCGGCTCCAGCACTGGGTCCAGATTTCCCGGCCCCCCACCCAGCTCCAAAAACAGTCCTTCGGCCGAACCCTCCAGCCGTTTTCGATGGCGACCGGACACAAGGACAGATGTTCCTTTACTCTGTCCTCACCTACTACTGGCTGGTTCTGGAAGCTTTCATGGCGGACGGGTTCGTCTCGCAGGAAAAAACTCATCTGGTTCGCCATGTTCTTCATGTCGAAAGGTGCGGCTGCTCAGTGGGCGGAACGGCACACTTCGGCTGACCCGTTTCCATTTCCCACCTGGACCAAGTTTGAGGCCAAGTTCCGCCTCCAGTTCGTAGAGGAGAACAAGCAAGACCAAGCCCTCACCAAGCTTGAGTCTGGCTCATATTTCCAGGGCTCCCATGACATCTACCGGTACATGGACAACTTCGAGGAATTGGCTGTAACAGCCGGTTACTCGGACGCTCTCATCCGGGTCACCAAGTATCGATCCGGCCTCGACCTGAAGATCAATGTTGCGATTACGACATATGGAACCGCCCCCTGACCTCACCGACTATGATGGCTGGTGTGCATGCGCTTTCCGGCAGTACGAGGTGTTCGGCTGAGCCGGAACCAGAAACCCTCTGGTCCGGCTCCCAGCCGGTTTACCTTGGCCGCATGCAGCGGGAATATTCCCAGCTCCAGCGCCTGCACTCCTAGCGGTCGTTCCAATGGACATTGACCGGACCTGGGCGTGCGCTTTTCCCATGCACTTGTTTCTGGTGCGGTGCAGCCGGACACCTTGCCTGAGAATGCCTGGTTACATCTGACGTCTGGCACACGGATGTTCTCGACGAGGTCGTTCGTCAACTCGGGAACAACCTCCTTGACAAGCTGTTTGCCCGTCTCGCCCCCTCTGCCTCGCTTCCGGCTGAGTTGGCCGACAAAGACGCAGACCTGGCGGGTTTTCACCCTATGGCCGAGTGAGCAGTGCGCCCTCGGTCGCATCCCCTAATCGCTACATCCTCCTGTATTCAGATAGTGACAATACATTTGATTCAGATGGTAGTAGCAAGAAGCGCACCCCTCGTCCCAGTCTCTGTCTGAGTGACCAAGACTATTCCTTCCGTCCTGGAGATGGAAACCCGCACTGTCCCTGAGCTGGGAACGAGGACAATGATGGAGGCCCCTGTCCCCGAGCCGGAAACGAGGACAGGCTCGCTTTGGCGTGTTCACCACCTGAAGTGGGAACGGTGACTTCCCCAGCAGTACGTCGTCGACTCTGTCGAAGGCCGAAACTCCCTGCACATCCCGTTGGCCCTGCAGACTGTCGAGACCGCCGCCCGGATGTCGGTGAAGGCACTGGTTGACTGCGGAGCGACCGGAGACTTCATTGACTCGGAGTACATTGTCTCCCGCAACCTTCCGTCCGGTGTCTCTTGCAGCCCATCCCAGTTCTCAACGTGGACGGCAGCCCAAACCAAGCGGGCGGCATCACCGGTGTAGTCAATATGGTGGTCGACTACAAAGGGCATGCCGAGCACACATCCAGCTCACCGTAACCCGGCTCAGGAAGCAGCACATCATCCTTGGTTACTCCTGGCTCCAGAAACACAATCCGGAGATTAACTGGGAAACCAAGGAGGTTCGCATGACGTGCTGCCCGACTGGATGCCACACCTGCCAGGACGAACTATGAGCCATACGGAGGAACAAGAAGCTCGCCGCCTCAATCCTCCAGCAGCTGCGTGAAGGCCTGATCCCATCCATCTGTGCGGTCGACTCGGAAGAGTGGTCTGGAGACGATGGGTACAATCCGGCCAACGACGATGACCTTCCAGACCTGTGCCTGGACTCGGAAGATGACAATGACGATGATGAGCTCGAGGAAGGTGATCACATCCTCTACACTGTGCTCACCCCAGCCGAAGAGATTTGCGCCAGAAGCAACCATCTCGCAGAGGCTCACGCGCGGAATTCCGCACTGGCCGGGACCGAGGTCCCACCTTGGGCCGTGGATTTCTCAGACGTCTTCGCCCAGGAGTCCTTTGACTCTCTCCCGGACAGGCAGATGTGGGATCATGCCATCGAACTCGTCCCGGAAGCGAAACCGGCCAACTGCAAGGTCTACCCGATCTCCCCGCTTGAGCAGAAGGAGCTCAATGCCTTCATCTCGGAGAGATTGAGTACCGGCCGCATCTGCCCGTCGAAGTCTCCGATGGCATCCCTGGTCTTCATTAAGAAGAAGGATGGTGCCCTCCAGTTCGTCCAGGACTACCGGGCGCTCAACACGATGACCGTGAAGAACCGGTATCCACTCCCTTTAATCAACAATCTTATTAACCAGTTGGAAGGAGCTCAGTTCTTCACGAAACTTGACGTCCGGTGGGGTTTCAACAATGTCCGGATCCAGGAAGGTGACAAATGGAAGGCCGCGTTCCGTACAAACCGAGGGCTCTTTGAGCCGCTGGTGATGTATTTTGGCCTTACCAACTCCCCAGTCACATTCCAGACGATGATGAACGACATCTTCCAGGACCTGATTCTGTCTGGAGACGTCATGGTCTACCTGGACAACATCCTCATCGCGCATTCCGACCTCGTCCGAGAGGTGCTCCGTCGGCTCTGGGAACACCACCTCTTCCTCCAGCCGGAGAAGTGCGAGTTTGAGAAGTCGACAATCAAGTACCTCGGCGTCATCATCTTGCCCAACCACGTCGAGATAGACCCCGTCAAGGTCACCGGTGTCGCTGCTTGGCCCACAACCTGAGAACAAGAAGGATGTGCAGCAGTTCCTCGGCTTCACGAACTTCTACTGGAGGTTCATCCGGGCATTCTCAGATGTTGCTTGGCCGCTTTTCGACCCCTGACGAAAAAGGGCATAGCCTGGACCTGGACCGCTGCCTCGGCCACTGCATTCCAAGCCCTCAAGGACACAGTGACTGCGGAGCCCGTCTTGGTCCTCCTGGACGAATCTCGACCGTACCGGTTAGAAGCGGATAGTTCGGACCGGGTGACCGGAGCCATTCTGTCGCAACAGGGTGCGGATGGAAAGTGGCGCCCTGTCGCCTTCTACTCCAAAAGCTTGAACGACGTCCAACGGAACTACGTGATCCATGACAAGGAGATGCTTGCGATCGTTCGAGCCTTAGAGGAGTGGCAGCACTTCCTCGAAGGCACGCGGCACCCAGTGGAGATCTGGACGGACCACAAGAACTTGGAGTACTTCCAGAAGTCCCAGAAGCTGAACCAGTAGCAGGCCAGGTGGTCCCTGTAACTGTCCAGGTTCGACTTTGCCCTGTTCCACCAGCCGGCGAGATCCCCCCTCCTGCGCAATGTCTGGAAGGCATTCACAACTGAGCCGGAGCTTGAGGACCCAGTTGCGCTTGTTGCCTGGGAGCTCCTCAGGAACAGGAAGGCCCCTTCTCCCCGCTCGGCCGAATGGCAGATCTCGGACGGATTGCTCCTGTTTCACAGTAAGATTGTTGTGCCGCTGTGATAAAGACCGCGGTGTCGGTATCGAAAGATATGTGATTTGAATTCGACTACGTTCGTCCTCTAGAGGGGAAGGTACAGTCGAATGATAGAGCGGAAGATCGGTGCACGAATCGGCCTTGTATGAGCGATGGGTGTGTGTGTGTGTGTGTGTGTGTGTGTGTATGTGTGTGTGTGAACAGTGGTTCGTGGAGACCGTTGGCCTCCTAGGTGTGGACGTGTGCAGCGGACCTGTTGTTAGTGAAAACGATAAAGAAGGTATGAATGCTTAAACCTGGTTCCCCATACGAGAGTACTGGAACCCTAAATGCATTGCCCCGTCTGCTTTCCTTTGTGCGCTCTTCCCCTTAGAACCAGCGCTGGAGATGCGATGTGTTGTTGCACAGACGATGACACCAACGTCATTCGGTCGATGGCGAGACAGTCGGTCTTGTTGGCTATGGACGGCAATTTGTATGTGATGGCTGCTCTCTGGGCCTGTTTTCTACAGAGCGAGGCTCGTGAGAACAGTGATCCTAATTGAGGAAGCCTGGGAGGGTGACACCGGGTCCGGTGTGGAGGGACCCTGCTGATGGAGGTGTGAGAGGTGAGATGCCGATGAACGAGCGAATGTAAGATGTGTGGCCTGCCTCCCTGCAGTGGGCGAGGAGGAGGGTGCACGAGAGGTACGAGGTCGGGGAAGGCTGGGAGTACCCCTTTAGATTGAGCTGGGAATGGTACAGAAAGTGGGAAAACACCCCGAAAGCTACTTCTGCAGGCCAGAAGGTACTGACTACTCCTACTAAATGCGCTCCCTTTTATACCTCCTCAACGACTTCCCACGTTTCCAGAGGTGCCATGCGGGTCGCAGGTGTTTCCAGGGGGCAGGGGGACGTCATGAGGCGTTTCGGGGTGCATATATGGCAGGAGAACGGACACCTTTGCTGAGGAGACCGATCGTCTCTGGGTGCGCGCGAGGCACAGTGAGGCCAAACGACCTTGGAATATGTCTGGAGCTCCAGGCACGGCCTGGTAGTTGCGTCAGCGGGTGCTCGAGTGCCCAGGAAGGGGGAGAGACGGATGGTCTCCCCTCGGCTAGTCAATGCGTCATGTGAAGTGGGGGAAGGGCTGTGTCACGATATCCTCTGCCTCGTCCGATGGGTCGGCGTCAGGCACGCGCTAGGTCCGTCCGGTGTGGGGAGAGCGTCCGGGAACGGAAATGGCGCATGGACAACCAGTCGTATCCTGTTGGTGGACGCCGAGTAGCGACGAACGCAGTCCATGTAGTATGAGGAGCACCGGTTCGTTGGAGGTGTATGCAGAAGGTGGCGTCGTAGGAAAGCGTTGAGAACCCGTGGGTTGTATCCGGGTGACAATAGTGCAGGAGCGAGATCTAATGGCGGAGGAGACGATGCAGATGGTGGGGAGAACATTGGTCCTCGTTCGGAAGCTGCTTCCGGTAATGTGGAATCCCGTTTAGGAAGATCTGTCGCGTACGTCTGAGCTCGTCCCATTACTCGTGCAGATGGTTTGCAGGGGCCATGAGGCAACGAGCGGTGCATAGCACGCTCGGAGACCTCACACTGCAGAATAAGGACCTCCGCCGCCGGATTATGGAGCAGCACCACGACACGTGGGTCACTGGACACGCTGGCCGCTTCAAGACATTGGAGTTAATCTCCCGGAACTACTGGTGGCCCCAGTTGTCCCGACACGTTGGTCAGTACGTCGGAACCTGCAACACGTGTAACCAGACGAAGGCACTCCGGCGACTTCCCCACGGTGAGCTTCATCTGACCGAGATTCCAGCCGAGCACTGGGACACCGTCTCGGTGGACTTCATCATCGAGCTTCCAGAGGCGCACGGGTTCGACGTGGTCATGGTTGTAGTTGACGTCCTTGGTAAGCAGGCCCACTTCAACGAGTGCCACGCCAGCCTCGGAGCTGTCAGAGCCACCCAGTTGTACTACTGGAACGTGGGGAGGCACGACGGGACCCCCTGGAAGTACATTTCTGACTGTGGTCCACAGTTCATTGCCGAGTTGATCCGGGAGCTGTGGCGCCTCATCGGTATTGAACCCGCTACCCTCCACCACTTACCACCTGCAGACCGATGGCCAGACCGAGCGCGTCAACCAGGAGCTCGAACAGTTCGTCCATATCTTCACAAGCTACAAACAGGACGACTGGGATGAGCTCCTGCCAGTGGCCAAATTCGCCTACAACAACCATGTCCACTCCTCGATGCAGCAGGTGCTGTTCATGACGGACACCGGCCGGCTCCCTCGGATGGGGTTCGAGCCTAACGGCATGCGCTCAGTCGACGAGTCGGTCAACGAATTCCACGACTGGATTGCCACTGGAGTGTCCAAAGCCAAAGCCACGCTCGTCAAAGCCAAAGACAAGTTCAAGCTGTACTATGATCGCCGACACGTTGTGAGGTCTCCAAGCGTGCTACGCATCGCTCGTCGCCTCATGGCCCCTGCGAACCATCTGCACGAGTAACGGGACAAGTTCGGACGTACGCGATGGATCTTCCTAAACAGGATTCCACGTTACTGGAACCAGCTTCCGAGCGAGACCAACGTTCTCCCCCCATCCGCATCGTCTCCCCCGCAATTCGGACTCGCTCCTGCACCATCGTCACACGGATACGACCCGTACATCACGACCCACGGGTTCTCGATGCCTGCGACGCGACCTTCTGCATCTAACGAACCGACGTTCCCGCAGACTGTGTTCGCCGCTACTCGGTGTCCACCAACAATATGACCGGTCCCCCGGCACGTACGACCTTCCCTCGTTTCCGTTCTCGGACGCTCTCCCACACCGGTCGGACCTACCGCGTGCTTGACGCCGACCCATCGGACGAGGCAGAGGATATCGTGACACAGCCCTTCCCCCACTTCACACGACACATCGACTAGCCGAGAGGAGACCATCTGTCTCTCCCCCTTCCTGAGCACTCGAGCACCCACCGATGCAACTACCATCCGTGCCTGGAGCTCCAGACATATTCCGAGGTCGTTTGGCCTCGCAGCGCCTCGCGCGCACCCAGAGACGATCAGCCTCCTCAGCAGAGGCGTCCGTTCTCCTGTCATATATGCACCCCGAAACACCTCATGACGTCCCCTGCCCCCTGGAAACACCTGCGACCCGCATGGCACCTCTGGAAACGTGGGAAGTTGTCGAGGAGGTATAAAAGGGAGCGCATGAAGTAGGAGTAGTCAGTACCTTCTGGCCTGCAGAAGTAGCTTTCGGGGCGTTTTCCCCACTTTCTGTACCGTTCTCAGCTCAATCTAAGGGGTACTCCCAGCCTTCCCCGACTTCGTACCTCTCGTGCACCCTCCTCCTCGCCCACTGCCAGAGGCAGGCCACACATCTTGCATTTGCTCGTTCGTCGGCGTCTCACCTCTCACACCTCCATCAGCAGGGTCCCTCCACACCGGACCCGGTGTCACCCTCCCAGGCTTCCTCAATTAGGATCACCGTTCTCGCGAGCCTCGCTCTGTAGAAAACAGGCCCGGAGAGAAGCCATCACATACAAATTGCCGTCCATAGCCAACGAGACCAACCATCTCGCCGTCGACCGAACGACGTCGGTGTCATCGTCTGTGCGACACATATCGCATCTCCAGCGCTGGTTCTAAGGGGAAGAGTGCACGAAGGAAAGCAGGCAGGGCAATGCATTTAGGGTTCCAGTACTCTCGTACAGGGAGCCAGGTTTAGGCATTCACACCTTCTTTACCGTTTTCACTAACAACAGGTCTGCCGCACACGTCCATACCTAGGAGACAAACGGTCTCCACGATCCCCCGTTCACACACACACACACCTATCACTCATACAAGGCCGATTCGCACACCGACCTTCCACTCTATCATTCGACTATATCTTCCCCTCTAGAGGATGAACGTAGTCGAATTCGAATCACATATCTTTTGATACCGACACCGCGGTCCTTATCACAATGTGCCCGTGCCAGAGATCAAGGGTAGGCGACCGAGTCTGGATGGATGCGTCCGACATCAAAACAATGTTCCTGTCGCCCAAGTTCTCGGACAAGCAGTTCGGACCCTTTAAGGTCGTATAGGTTGTGGGAAAGGGGGCATACAAGCTCGAGCTCCCGCTGTGCTACTCCTAGCTCCACCCGGTCTTCCCAGTTGTGAAGCTCGAGCTTGCAAAGCCAGACCCGTTCCCCGGACGCCCCTGGAATGACGAGCCCCCTCCTATCCTCCGGATGGACGGAGACAAGAGGTAGGAGGCCGATGAGATCCTCAAAGCACGGGTCCAGTACAGCAGCCTCTGGTACATGGTGCGCTGGAAGGGTTTACGGTCCGGAGCATGATAAGTGGGTAAAGCACTCTGATGTCTTCGCCAAGGACACCATCAATGCCTACTACCGCCGCTACCCCAACGCTCCCCACCGGATAGCCTCGGCTGCCTTCAACTCGCTGTCCTTCCGGAGGCGTGATAGGACCATCCGCTTTATACGTCGAGACACCGTATTCCAAGGGGGGGGGGTGATGTCAGGGGAACCCCCGCTTCGGACACTTCAGACGCTTTTCCATCCAGACTGGCTCCGGATACTTCAGATGGTTTTCTGCCCGGCGCTCCGGATACTTCTGCGCCCTTCTATCCGACCGCCAAACCACCTGAGACATCTGTCCGCTCTTGCTGGCACGTGCTGTGTGATCAGGCCCGCGATCATTGTAGATACATCCAGACACGTGCTACTGGGTAGTTACCAATCAGTATATAAGGTTTCGTCTAGCGTGGGAATCCTCATCCTTTCTTCTCTTCAGATTCCCCTGCTATGGTGCCCGTCACTTAGTCACCACCTGTTTGTGACAACGAATATTACTCCTTTGAAAAAAATCTGATTTCTTATTCCTCTTGCCAAAAGACTCAGTTTCACAGTAGGAAACTTTTCCCAAGAGCAATTTTTATTTGAGTCAAAATTGAATAAGTAATATTTTTCTGGCTGGCCAAATTGGGACTGTCTACCAAAATATGCCACCTACTGGTCGAAGGCCAGTACTACCATCTCATAAACACACCTATACAACTTGTACTGCTTAGAACTGGACCTCCGGACCTGTAATTGAGTGTCCTGAGTCGATATCCCGGCATGGTTGGCCAACTCGGAATAAAGGCGAGGCTCATGGATTTGGAGGAATTTAGATGGCCAGATTATTGTATAGAAGTAGATATGTATGAGGCTGCCAAGATGTGCAAAATGGTGTGCTGCAGCAGCCCAGAGAGATACACAATTTTTAAAAAATTGGCCTTCGGCTGATTTGGGACTAGTCCAATTTAGGTGGTGACTAAGCGACGAGCACCATAGGTGCGTAGTATTTCCACTCCTGTATTCTAGTACCTATATTTATTCTTCGGATTCCCCCGCTAGTTTCCGCACCCGGCACCGAGCTTAAGGTTGCCCTTACAGGTACCACTTGAGCTGGCAGAAGACAAGGAAATGTCTGTTGGGAGGAAACCATAGTAAGATGCAAGTATATACAAGTATAGGCCCAATGGTCCAAGGTGATGCACTGGCAGTGTGCTGGCTCCAGGCTGATGTGGAGGATGTGGCAATTTTGTGTCTTGAATTTTGTTACTGTTTTCAAATTGAAAACCCTGTTTGAAGCAAGTTGGAAGACACAAGTTTATTTGCTGGTTTAAACACAAAGAAAATTAAGTAAAGCCTGGGACGAGCTGGTGCAGTGGACGTTGTGCCAGAAGTCAAGGAACACACATGTTGCCGCCATCATGATTCACTTGATCTCCCCTTTTGGCTCTAACGTGGTCACGACACCCTCTGTTGACGCCAAGAAGGTTTACATACGTGATTTATTTCTGGCGAATATTGTTACTTGAAGCAAAGAATATTTGAGGTGCACACAGGTTCGGACATGTTCGGAAAAATCCAATAATCTTCGAACCCCAAACCACACCTGGGGTTCGGTCCGGTCCTTTGCCGCTGCCTGAACCTGAACTGAGGTTTGGTTCGGGTTTGGTTCAGGTTCGGAATTGGTTCTGAACCGGACAATGGCAACACTAGCTAATCAGTGGCAACTTCGCCTTTCTTCTCTCAACCACCATGTATTCACCACTTCTCACAACACCTAGATGCAAACTGCGCCTTCCCTTGACATGTAAGCATGCCCACTTAACTCATATTCAATCCCTGACAAATGCCAAAGCACTCGTATGGCTGCAACGAGCTCATCTTCAACCTGCTCAAGGACTGATGGCACATGGGTCCCATTACGAAGCAGCTGCACGTGAGTGTCTCCTCCCCCGCCCGCACATGCAGCGCTGACATCTCCCCCACAGACATTCATCTGGTCTGACGCCCCCATACACTACAAGATCTCCATGTTGTCTTACATGTTCTCATACTACGGTATCGCCGCCTTGACAGTCCTCTTGACTCTCAACTACCTCCTTCTCGGCCTGGCCCTCAACGTCAACGGGTTCTGCATGCACAGTTTTGAGATCTGGCTCGCCTGCATGGTTGTGTTTCCCACTGCCGGCAATCTGGGGCACACAATCCTCGAGTATTGGCTGGGCAGGAGGAGTCTTATTGGTGCGGCAATAGAGAACGTGGTGTGGATACCTTTCTTATGAGTTCTTTTGCATAGATTGCAGATGATAGGAGTGCTGATGTGCCTGGGATAGCTTCTTCTTTGGCGGCATGGCCATCCACCTTACAACAGCACTGCTCGCCCACATGTCAAGCCCCAACATGACCTGGCATACAACGAAGGTGCGTCTCCCCATCAATCTCATATCCACTCTCAGTACTGATACCTGTGTCCCCGTCCACAGGAAGTCGAGCACTCGAACTTCTGGATTGAGGTCCCCCACATCTGGGCCCACTTCCACGTGGTGTTTATCATTTGCTTCGGACTCATCGTCGTGATGATCATGCTCTCGCAGCCAATTGTGATGCCTGCCTAACAAACCCCCAGCAGTTCATGGGGTGTCATACTGCCGCTCACCATTGTTGCAGACAGCACATATTGTTCCCGGTACGTTCTCCAGGCTCTGTGCCACGCCCAAACACT
This sequence comes from Mycena olivaceomarginata, assembly GCA_029378375.1. Taxonomy (NCBI): domain Eukaryota; kingdom Fungi; phylum Basidiomycota; class Agaricomycetes; order Agaricales; family Mycenaceae; genus Mycena; species Mycena olivaceomarginata. Next base: position 32,611 of record JARKIC010002393.1, read on the forward strand.
GATATCACATAGATTGTGCTCAACCCCTGGCTCATAATCTTCTCATGCTGAGCCCGTCCTTGCTCTGCCTCGCATAAGCGCTGCCCTCTTTTGCCCCAAGTATGCTATTACTGACACACTCCATTTCTGAAAGTCCTGTCACACTGGGGCCATTTGGCGTGCACCACATGGCGCTGGTGGGCAAGGCTGCGGAGAAGGATGCAGGCATGTGGTTTGGGCCGAGTGCTGCCACAGGGGCATAAACAATACTGGCGGCCAGCTGCGCCGAGATGGAGGCAAGCTTACGTCACCTGCCTGCTCTGCCCCCCTTCCCCCGACGCCTGCATGCGTTGGCAACCAATGCCACCTGCTCAAGCCAGGTGACTCAAGTTGAATTTTACCATAGGATTACTGGGTGCAAGCGGGCTTAAGCGGTGCGCTTGAGCAGCTTAAGCAGTGTAGTAATAGTCTGTATAAATTTTACCGTGGGATTACTGGGTGCAAGCGGGACTTAAGCGGTGCGCTTGCTGAAGCTGGGCTTAAGCAGTGTAGTAATAGTCTGTATACTGAATTTTACTTAAGCGGTACTTGCTTAAGCTCACTTAAGCAGCCGTAGTAATGGCACTAGTGAGTATATTCGACCTTTTGTATATATATACAACTTTGAAACTATCTTAAGTGACTTAATCCGGTTTAAGCATCATGGACCATCTCAACACATTCTGCTTAAGCAATCGTGAGCAGGTGCGACAAGCAGTAGATGATGTAAGCCACAGATCCGTAGCCAAGCCATGGCAACACTACTTGAGAGCTTTCGGGAATTGGTGAAACCGGCATCAAAAGTGGCCAGCGGCCTTGCTTATGACATGTCGGAGTTTCGATTCACCAAGCCCCTGAGGTACATACTTGCATCAGTTTCGTGTTACTGCCCAGCCGATTTCACAACACATTCACCACCTCCATCCCCGAACCCTCACAAACTTACCTCCATGCCAGTGATACCTCCCTGTAATTGGTAAAGTGCCACATGGCCAAGGGCCCGTGCACACTGTAATGGTCCAAATGGAATTGAAATGAAATGAACTGTAAAAGCCCCTGAGGCACTTTGAAGCGGTGGCGGGAAAGAAGCATGAATATTCCTGGTGAGAAACACGTCAAGCTGGAGCGAGCGAGAAAGAGCCAGAACGAGTGGCTCGATCTGGCTCGATAATTTCGAGCATATATCAATCTCCCTTGATTCAATTTGATGGGATATCGAGCGCAGTAGAGGGAAATCAAGCAGTATTGACTGGGCATGTAGCTACTGTAGCTTGGTGTATGAAATTGATCCCTTTAATTTCTGGTACCTCTAGCCATTTCGAGGGAAAGCAAAGTACATATATGCACAAAAACCCAATTGTCGGACACCCTGGTACCAAGGTACCTACTCCCGGTCATTCCAGCCCCACTGCTGCCTATACCCATGAAAAGTATGTTGATGCTTCGAGTCAGGATAGCACTGGGTATTCCGGGTGATTTAGCCTTCGGCCACGGTGTATGAAGAACTTGTGTATAGGTACCACCACTGTCTTGAATTTCTTTACCCAGGCTTGATATGCAGGCTTGAGAAACACCATAGATCTTGCAAATCTTGCGAGAACAGCAACATCTTGATGAAAGACATCCAGTGAGCAGAATTTGCCTAGTATTCTCTTTTGACGGGGCCAGCATTTGAATTCATGGTTTGAAGGAGGCTTGAAGCTAGCTTGAAGGAGCCAGAGAACGCCAGTGACAAGATTCTTGAAATTTTGCAGATGCAGAAAGGATATGCTTTGTGAACTCGGGGCTAGCTTGCGCTTGGTGGGAGAGGACATGGTGGAGGAGACAAAGATCAACCAACTTGCAAGTGGGCACGTGTGCCAAAATATTTCTAAATGTTTTGACGTTTGTTGCTGCGGAAAAAATGATGGGGCAAAGTTGTACGATAGCAGACAATACCCAGAGTGAAAATTATGAGATATATGATATGGTTCGCAGTCCCTCGAACTCGCTCGATAAAATTTGATGGTTGTTGATCAACCATTTGATGACTTGATCTTCCTCTTTCTGTCTTGTTCCGGCTTGACGCCTTTCTCGCTGGGCGCGTGAATAGCGAAAGTGCCTTGACTGCACTGCCCTTGAATCCACTCCCATGCTCGCCAAGAGCTGCGCAGGCGAATGGCGAGAGCACCGGGCGGGGCGGTATCTATCCTAGGGCTGTTCGCCGTCACCGTATATACGGCCGTACAGACAGCCGTAAATACGGCACCCGTCACCGTACCGTATGGGAGGTTTTAGCAACAGTTGACGGTACGGCAGGTGCCCAGCCGGCATACCGTACAGACCCGTACCGTCAGAGCCGTCTACGGCCGTATACGGCCGTATCTTCACTTTAGCTTTGGCGCATCGTTCGCGGCGTGCGCTCCAGTCCTCAGCGGCAGGAAGCGTGGGAGAGGGAAGTCAAGATGTCTCTCGACGACGACTCCGAGAACAATGTGAAGCAATCTGCCTTGATGATTATTTTGGACGTAAAAACTCGGTGGTCTTTGACGCATCAGATGCTCCGAGTCTGTTTAATGTCCATAGGCATTACACTGATCATTATCTTTAGGCCGTGCGTTGCACCATCGCGCCACTGTGGCCAGTTTTGTAACCCGTGGCCGTGATTTGCATCCTCTCACGTTCAGTGATGACGATTCGAAAGCAATAGGTCTTGTGGCGAACTAGCTGGAAATCTTTCGCGACGCCACCACCCAGATGTCGACGACCAAAATTCCCATGATCTCTACCACTGACACTCTTTTCCGTGGCCTTCAGCAAAGTATTCACGACAATATTCGACTACTCCCGGACGGCTGCGCATCGCTCGGAAGCACAAGTCGGAGTGGTAGGCCGTTCGGGGGAGCCCGGGGTGTGTGAGCGATTGCGCCGGGCCATTCTTGGTGGTAACTAGAGTCAAGTAGAGTGTCGTTGAGCAGGTTGGTGGTGGTGGGAGAGAAGACGGATTTGTTTACTTCGTGCTGGGCCTCTGTGCAAGAACCCTTGGTGGCTCAGTAACTGCTTCTTTTCTGTGTACCCGCCAGCGCTGACATATGCTTTTGAGTTTATGGACAGCATGGATGGCGAGTGCGGGCAAGCCCTCTCAGTAAGGAGTAGTCGGACTACTGGAGGGAAGGTCCCGGATGCCTCAACCGAAATGCGTGGAGCGGATGTACAAGATCAAACGTACTTCTCCGGGAATGATCGCGAACGCCGCCGTCCTCTCTGCGAAGCTGCTCGAGAGTATTGGTGCTGTTGAGAAACCCTCAAAGCGCAGGCAGTTATCAAGAGGGAGTTGTCCATCCCGCGGAGCCGGAAAATGACGAAGAGGCAGTCCATCAAGAGGACGACCCAGAGACGGGGGACGAGTGAGATTCCGCTATTGGGTCTAACAAAGCTCGTGCAGTTCGGAGGGTGCTTCGTTCAATCTTCTACATGTTTTCCACTTCTCAAAAAAAAAAAAAAAAAAACTTAGCTTCGGCGCATCGTTCGCGCCTTGCGCTCTAGTCCTCAGCGGCGGAAAGCGTGGGAGAGGGAAGTCAAGATGTCTCTCGATGACGACGCCGAGAACAACGTGAAGGAATCTGTCTTGATGCTTATTTTGGATGTAAAAACTCGGTGGTCTTCGACGCATCAGTATTCGACGGCCGTACAGCCGTAATACGGTACCGTACGACCCTCTGTACCTCTCCAATACGGTACGGGTTACGGCCGGGAATGCAGCCGTACAGTAGCCGTCGGCATACGGTACAGCGAACAGCCCTAATCTATCCTGCGGCGGGCCATGTGCGCAAGGGCAAAATTGAGACTAAGCGGGATGTTGAAATGCTTCACTGATGAGTGTTCACGGCAAACGGGTTCATTGGGTCGAGAATGGCGATATAATATTTGCGCACGGCGGGCAAGTGGCGCGCGAGCGTGTCGCCAGCGGTCAAAAGCTAATTCAAACTCCGATAAGATGCCGCTGGCGGTGCCGCCGGTGACTTTGCCGGTTTCGCCAATTCCTGAATTTACTGCACTAAGTAGTCCTACTAGGCGACCCATAATCTGCCCAGTAGTTGGACACATCTCCACTTTCTCACCCCAGCAGTTTTGAAGGACCGAAGACTGGAATTGGGCAATTCTTTCCAAGCAATCAACTGTGTCCATAATTGAAAAGAAAAAAATGATACGCGTCTTCGGTACTGAATTTAGATGTAAAGCCTGTAATGTGGAACTCATTGTTTTCCAACCTGCCCGATGCAATGGCATATCTACCGCCCCGCCAAAACCTACTTCTGTGAAAAGTCAGCCTCACGGGATTTTGCAACTGCTATCATGATTCGGGGATGGAGGCCCGCGTTTTAGTCTCGTTTAACCCAATGGGGTTAAACTTGACAGCAACCTCCGGCTATACCGGAGAATCATGATCTGGGATAAACACCAAATCCCGGACGTGTATCAAGAAATAAAAATAGCTGGTTAGCCATAGGTCGCGTGGACGGCGGAGAACCACTCTAGCACCGACACCTGGGTGAACAGAGATGGAGGAACGAAATGTCGGCATCGGGATTGTTCAAAACAACGACTTCTGAATCAGGCACACACCGAAGGCGTACCATGACTGCGATCGAGCGTGAGGTTCGCCTGAGCGCTAGATAGGTATCTGATTTCGTCGCGGCCATTTTGAGAATAGCTATCGCGATTTCGGGTGGAAGGCCCGAAGAGAAAGATCCCAGATGGACGCACTCAGAGCGAGCCGCGTCTCATGATCATTAGTGTGGCCATTCATTGGAGGGACCTTGACCGCTCAATGAATTTAGGGTGACAGCGAAGCATAGTAGTTGGCATCACGTACGACACGAGGCACGCAAGACCCACCTTACGCCGTTACTTCCACCACCTCTGCCTCTCGCGTCCTTCCAATGCCCTCAAAGTGCCATTTTACTGGCTACAAGAGAGTAAGACAGTGGTTTTCTCGTATGCTCCCTGCTGCCAAATCGGAGCCTTCATTGTGTCTACCAAGCATTCATGACCAGACCGCGTCAAGTGCGTCTGTGAGCTCTTTGCCCCGAGTCCCTCCGCTCCAGGCAGCCGGCAATTCCGACATAGGTAAACTATTTGTCCCCGTCCACATATGCTGACCACTGATTTATTCCATTGTGCCATTTTGAAGTCTCGTGTCAGCCGCACATTCCAAACCCTGTCCCAGTTCCCCAGGTTATTTCTGCCCCTCATGGCTTGCCAGGTGGTGCAAATGATATTGAAAGCTCTATAGCAGGTTGGTCTCAACCTCTTACTCTGACAGCCAGTTGACTCCAATGTCGCAATAGCTTTGCTCAAAGTAGCTCCATGGGAGGGGTGGGAAGTTAAAGATGACCTGCTAGAAAAGCTCAAGGAATGGAACGAAGATGAAACTCAAGATACAGCTGTCAACATCATGAAGAAGGTTCAGAGGAAATTAGATTCTGCAGCAAAGTTTGCACAGTCAGAGTTCATCACGAATGCATTGGAACTCATTCCGAATGATCCGTTCCCCATCAAGACAGTGGTAACTGGCCTCGTGAATCTCATGATCATTGGAATAGTGAGATGGCTTTTCTTGGCTGTGCCAGCTTGGTTGCTTAACAACTCCACTAGGCTGTGCCGAAGGTTAAGCAGGAGGCATTCACATTTGCGATGGAAGTGGTCGGAGATATGAGCAAGCTGGCGGAAGCATTTGGTAAATCCTCGGCGTCAGAACAATCTCTTGTGTTCTGCTGGAAAAACTTGCAGAGCATGCGGTATGTTGGTTCTTGCTGGCATAAGGCTGTGATAGTAGTGAGGCTAACTTATCCTTTATCTTTAGCAATGTGGTGAACGACATATGTGAATGGGCCTTTGACACTGTGGTATTGACTTTCACGTATTGTTTTCTGTCATGCACTCATTTCTCCAAGACAAAGGGAATTCCTATTGAGAGCAATTCTGAGAAGGCTATCCATGAGTTCAAAGGGCGAATAAACAGGGCTTTGGTAAACTTTTCTGTATGTTTAAAAGGATCAAGATTTGGTGTGTGAACACTCATCACTCTGTAGGCGTTGGGCACAGTGGAAACCTTAAATTCCCTGTCCAAATTATTGGATTTGGTACATTATCTGAACGATGTCTTGAGTTGTACTCACATCTTTGGCAGGAAATATAAAGGACCGTATGGACTTCATTCAAAGAACCCTGAAAGACTGTGTAGCTTCAATTGCTACGTACAACCAGCAGCAGGACTACAAGCATGAATGCCATGAAAAAACTCGGGAACAAGTCTTGGAAAAGATTGTTGAATGGCTTGCTGCACCAGCACCTGATGATTCAGTTGACCGCTGTCAGTGGATAACGGGCCAACCTGGAGTGGGAAAGTCTTCCATAGCAGTCACAATTGCTCAAAGATTACAAGATGAAAAGCTCCAGTCTGCAAGACTATATGGCCAATTTTTCATCAACTGGAGCCTTCAAGGGTCTCACACGGATAATCCCCATTACATCTTTCCCACCATAGCCCTCCAGCTCGCAACTGCATCCCCGGAAGCCGCAATAGTGATTCACGCTGAATTGAAACAAGCTGGAACAATTGTGCATCAGCTTTCAGATGCTCAGGCTGAAGCTCTATTTGTGAGGCCTTTGTCTGCAATTGCCCATCAAGATCCAAGTAGAGTCATTGTGACCCTGTTCGATGGTGTGGATGAACTATGGGATGGAGATAGCGACATGCTATCCAAGTTCACATCCATTCTCACCCAGGCTGCTACTGTTCTTCCCTGTAATGTCAAGATTCTTGTGTTTTCCCGCCCAGAGGGTGATATCACCACCCGCCTTGCAACTGCTTCATCTGTCCTTCGTTTAGACCTGCTCACAGATGAATCGCGCCAGGATGTTAGGGAGTTCTTCCAGGCTGAACTACCAGAGATAGCAAACTGGCCTCAGTTGGACAACCACATAGACCTTCTGTGCGACTGTGCTGCTGGGCATCTGGGATGGGCAACATTGGCTCTTCACTGGATTAAACGAGAGGTCAAAAGAAGGGGAAACACCCCATACATATGGGAGGGAAAGCTATTTTATGACGTGAACCAAGTCCGCAAAGTGAATGGAATGCGTGAAGCAAACATATATGACCTTTATGCATTCATTCTGCGCCGCATTGTCTCAGAGCAAGAGACAATAGATATGGACGAAGGTCGAGAAACAGATCATCTCAACGGATGTAGAGCAGTACTCGGCTGTCTGGTTGTTTTCAGAAAGCCTGAGACGATCAGAACAATTACCTCCCTTCTTGGTCTGCAAGACACTTTTGATGTTTTGAATTTCTTTCTACAAATCAGCAGCATCGTTGTCAAGGGTCTTGATCCCATTGATAATGATACAATTCCAAGCCCACACAAGTCATTCATCGACTACTTGACATCGCGACACTGTGATCCACGGTTTCAAGTTCAGAGAAAGGAACAACATCTGGTACTGGGGGCTGTTTGTCTCCGAGTTCTCAATTCGAGTTTGGCTTTCAACATGTGGGATCTCAAGACATCTGAACCTAAAGATCTGCAGAACAAGCTTCCAGAACAGCCACTACTGCATATCCTGTACGCATGTGGTGAATTATGTCATCACCTTCAGCATACTGAAAGTTTGACACCATTGGTCTGCAAAGAACTCACTCACTTTCTAAAAAATGTCTTTCTCTACTGGGCTGAGATCATATTCATAGAAAGGAGAGATTATGATCCTCAAGTTCTAATCGAGCTGTCCTCTGTAGGCGACACAATTCAGGTGTGTATTATCATTGTCGCATAGGCTTAGACTAACATTTCACTTGACATTAGAGCTGCAATACTGAATTAAAAAGCCTGCTTCGAGATGCTCACATTTTTGTGTCAAGGTTCTGCTGGGCAATTGCAGAAAATCCTGCTCACACATATATCTCAGCTTTACCTTTCACTGCCTCCTCATCTCTTATCTCAAAACATTACCAACATCATTACACACGCACAATTCACACCAAATGCTCTACTAGTCAACCCATTCTACCTGTGATCAGAGCAGCTGTCACCAACAATTGTCTTGCTGCCCTTATGGGTGATGGTTCTTTGAGTATTTTTGATTTGGATACAGGAGTGACCAAAATTTCCTCGGAAAAGCTCAGCCAAGTCCCTATGAACGTTGGAGTTAATACCGAATCAATCAAATCATGGGACTGTAGAATTGCTCTCTCATCTGACACGAAGTTTGTGGCTGTGGGTTTCAAGGGATGGATGGTATGGAGGGTCGATGACGAGACAATGCTCTCCAGCTCTCCCAAAGTTCCAAACCTCGCTGATGACGACAATGAGAACATCATTTGGAGCATGGCATTCTCACCTGATAGTGAGCGCCTTGTCGTTGGATATAAGAACGGTAATCTGCAAGAGTGGAATGTCATTTCCGGTGTGGAGTGCCGACAATTCCAACTCATCCCTCACCGCACCAAAGAGATATCGATCGTGTCAGTTGCATACCTTCAGTGCGACGGAGACTCGGAGGCAGATTCTATTGTCTCGATATCAAGCGAACCATCTAACTCCCACCAGGAGCTTGGTAAGACAGCCATGCATGTTTGGGATAGAGCGGGACATGGCCATCTCACTTTATCGGAATCCTATGGACACCCATCTGTTAGTTTCCTCACCTTCGACTCCACACTGTGTATCTGCTTCTATGTTGTGGACCTGTCTCGCCCCCATGGAAAAGTTTCCGGAGAATGGCGCATTCATAACATCTTGACAGGTAGTCGGATGGGCAAATCACCCTGGCCTATTCATACACCATCAGCTATGCGCGATGATTGCAGCGGATGGAGCTATACCATCAGGTCAGACCAAATGACAATTTCCGAGGACGGAAGGTTTGCCATTATTTATGGCGCGATGTGTATATCCGTCTGGGATTATCAGGCGGCAGGCGCCAGTGAATTCCTGGTCAAACTTGTTGGGCATTCCTGGCACATTACCACAGCGGCATTTCTTGGTGGCCCTAGAAAGTACCAATTCGTCACAACCTCTGAAGACGGAACGATCCGCATATGGGACCTCGATCGGCTGTTGAAAGGGACATTGTCGGAAGAGGAGAAGCGCATTGTTTTATGGTCGAATGCACCAATAACCGTTTTAGGCGAGTATGAAAGAGGAAGCTGGATAAAAAATGCGGACGGCGAGATCCTCTTTTACCTCCCACAGGACTGTCCTTTTCGTAATCCACTCAACATCCATGTTCTCGGAGAGTGTGTCGAGCTGGACATGACTAACTTTGTTTACGGAACGGAATGGACGAAATGTAGGGAGCTGAGCCCAGCAATTGAATCGGTAATGCAAAGAAATGATCATGATGGGGGTAATTGATTTTGTACCATACTAGTTACGAGCCAGTCATTCCGAGTATAAACATATTAATGCAGACATTTGGTTGTAGCATGATACAGAAGTTCTACAGCTTGATTCCTACCATCATGGTGCGTTGTGGGGACTGATTTCAACACTCTCAAGTGCAGTGCTGCACTCAAATTTGAACAATTCTTCCGAAGTTATGACGTGGCGAGCACGAAATCACAGAATTGTCGTTCAGAGTCCTTCAGACCCGAGTATTAGATTAGGTGTGTGACCAGCCTGCTAGCAATTGGCGAAAATATGTGGCAAGCACTTCAAGTTTGTCGCAACGTGCTCGCCACCATTGTTGCTCATTATAGGCAGGCTGGTACTGAGCCAACCTAACACCCCCAGACCCTTGATTTGAGCCCAGCATGGCCCCACATGGCCCCAACATGGCATTTGGTGCTATTCAGGTCTTTTTGTCTGAATCCTCTTTTTTTTATTACGAGTACTTTATGTACTCGTTCTTTTCATCAATTGGAACCAGGTTTTCAAGTTGGCGATACATTTATCAGTGCGTCCTGAGGATGTAATGAAATAGCAGCTGTGTTCATTAGATTTTTGAAGTCTTTTTAAGAGCCTAATCTAATAGATTTAGTGATTATATAATCCACCAAGATGATGCTCGTTCGAATCCGGCTAGTCTATTTATATTTTTTTCTCTTTGTTTCCTAACCTACACCGGGTCACACCTTCTAGTACTCATAAATATTGTACACATACTGATCAATTTAGTATTGCTTGTGTAGCTCTGTGCTGAATTGTCTACTTGTAGGGTGAGTATTGCATATTTTTTGTATTCAAGCTCGTACTATCTACCATTCAACCACAGCTCTAGTAAAACATTTGAGAGTTGCAGAGGTTCCACTCAATACATTTAGCAATACCTTTGAGTTAGTTTGCGGTTACAGAAATCCGCGATACATTTTACAGAGTTCAACCCTAGGTTGTGGCGGTGCAGACGACATGTACGCAAGACTTCGGAAAATCCCGAACAAATCAGATGGTTGGCTTCAACGGCGGTACAATTTCCACCGGGTCAATTCTAGTAACACATTTGAGATATCCTGTGTCTATATAAATATCTGACCCGTATTGTACACTTTAGTTTCGCTTCTGTGTAGCTCTGTGCTCAGGGCAGCATTGGGAAATTGTGCCTTATTTGATCAGGGGTATTGCTTTTTTTTTTGGTATTCAAGGTTGTAGTATCTACCATCAAACAACACCTTTGGATATCATTTGAGGGTGTAGGTGGTTCCACTCCATACATTTAGTTATGCTTGAGTAGTTTGGGGCCACAGAAATCCGCGATAAATTTTAAAGAGTTCAACTTCAGGTTGTAGCGGAACTTCAGGTTGTAGCGGTGCAGACGACATGTACGCAAGACTTCGGATAATCCCGAACATTTGATGGTTGGCTGCAACGGTACAATTTCCACCTGGATGCTGTGATCAGACATCATCGAAATCATGTCAGCAATCATGGCAATCAATGAAAGTGAAGATAATATGTGTCTATTTAAACACTGGATATAGTGAAAGAATTATCTCTGAGTATGAGTTATGCCATGTGAAGCATTGGCCTCCCCCCAAGTATACAAGTACCCCAAATCCTCGATTTGCATCCGACATGGCCCGATATGGCCCCAACATGGCATTTGGTGCTATTCAGGTCTTTTTCTCCGAAATCTCTGTTTTTTTTGCTATATAAGGGTGCTTTCATGTCTTTTTGTCTGATTTCTTTTTCTTTTCTTCTTGTAATATAAGGGTGCTGAACACTTATTAATATATAGATGCCAAAACACCCCCAGACTCTTGGTTTTCGCCTGACAGACATGGACCTACATGGCCCTGACATGGCATTTGGTGCTTTTCAGGTCTTTTTGTCTGAATCCTGTTTTTTTTTTATACAAGTGCCCCTAACCCTTGATTATGGATGAGCAAGGTAATAACCTTCAAGAAGCAGCTTTCTAGGGTGATTATTCGGTAGATATCACACGCAGCGCTGGAGGTACATAGTCAGCACGTTGGGGGAGGCCAGCATCTTCACTCTCTAGCGCCTCCGACCGCAGGGCCAGTGACTAAGTACGGTTCTCGAGACCTGCATCAAAACGCAGTAGGCACAACTAGTTCCGGTTCATTTTTTGTTATTGTCGGCGCCGTCTTTTCGAGGAGACGGTGCCACCCAACTTTTGGGCTGTTCGTTTGCGTAGATGCGCATCAACGGCCAACAGAGAGCTCTGAGTTGATGGCCCAGGAAGTGAACAAAAGGTCTGAGGATTTTCAAGGATGTGGTAGGAACAGAGATATATCGAGCTGAAGGGAAATCCATCAGGTGTTCCCTCATGGAGAAAAAATCAGAAGAAGCAATGGAATAGACGGGGAGCTGGAGGGATACACAGACTTACCCGTACAATAGAAAGGTTTTCATATTCGTGTACTGCGCGGGCTTCGTGCCCAGAACTTTCTTGAACAATCACTACTGCCATGTGTCGGGCCAAAGTGCCCTTTGTATTTTTATTTACTCGCTAGCCATCAATTGTGTTCCTAGACTACCTTGTAGTAGCTAGAATGAACACCAACTTTTCTTGGATTTTACTTGTGTGAACTTAGCGACTACTTTTAAGTGAACTCGAAGTTCGACTTAGTGAGTTTTTTGCCTAGGCGTGTGTCATCAACATTAGTCATCTGTGATCCGATCACTAGTGCAAGTTTTTGTCTCAACAATACTAAGTCTTTTCAATGTAGTACTTGTTGCTTGTCCTAGCTGTATCTAGCTAGACTCATAAATAAACATTGCTTTCTTCCTAGGAATAGAGCTAGGCCTATTATTGTGTCTTCATCACATGAAACAACATTGTTTCGCATGCCATCACATTTTATCAATCCCTAGCTCGTAGTTGTACACGCCCATGTGTGCTAGTTCCATCAAATCTATCTGCTTTTGGATTTTCCTGTTCTTCTGAAGATCCTAGCGCGTTTTGATTGTTTGAAACTCTAGATTTGTCTAGCTAGCTGACGGACCGATAATCTCTAAGATCTTTGGTCACGTGTGCTTGACTGATGCCTAGGCTTCTATCATCAATATGGCTGTACTTTAATCTTCCAAACTAGGACCGTGCTTTGATGTACGCGTCAATCTAGCCTTCTGTAACCGACGCTAGCTCCAAAATTTCGCAAAATTCTCTTGTCTGACTTAAGTCTTTTGACAAATGTCATCCTAGTCTTATGGAATTCGTACTAGCTTCGTGGATCTCGACTAATGTCATACTAGCAATGTTCCCGTGTCAGCCCTCTCCCCTCACTAGAAATATCAACCGTCCCTGGTTGACAAATTCTTGTGTACAAAGTAGCTAGGCGTCGCCTAAACATAGCTAGGAATCCCCTTCGGTTTGCCATGGATTATTTTTCAAGCCTCCAGGACTTTTTGTCCCTCTGCTATAAAAACGTCCTAGGGTTTTTCCAACCATTGTCAGAAATCCCCCTGCTCTATTTCTCTATGGCTCCTGCTCCTCCCGAATCTGCCTTGCAAATCACCGGGTCCTCTTTCCTTACTGCCCTTCAGGATTATGAGGGTGTTATGAATATTGCCGCTCTGTCCATAACATCGAAGCATGTTACTCTTAATGCTGCCATTGACCGCGCCGTGCGTCCTGTTCTCAAGTACTTTCTTCCTAGCTCATTAATATTTTGCGCTAGCACGGTTTCGTGCCATACAAAGAAAGCTTGCTTCACAAGGACCAAGCTCTTGTCAAGGAAGGCTTGTACTGTCTTCGTGAACTAGTCAACCTAGCCGTCCGCGAGAAAAAATTTCGACTGCCCGTCTCCCACATGTCTGCTATTCAAAACATGTTGACTTCTTTCGAAGCTGCTCATGAGGCCCAGAATGCTAAACGTGAGGAACGTCGCCTCAAGAGAACCGGCAAGGTAATTTCTTACTCTTGTACAGTTCTCTAGTGGTAACTGTTCTTAGGCTTACAAATATAGCGCCACAGTCGACGAATCCGAGAGCGAGAGTGCATTCAATGGGTTGCCAGACTTGGAGAGTCTTACTGACACTGAGGTATTTCTAGAGCTTCGATCATTGATTTACTCTCTCAAACACCTTCAGATGGAAGTGGATCTAGCCGTCAGCAACACTAGCTCTTCTGGTTCTGTTCCAGAGTCTCGCGCTGGGTCTGGCACTGTCCCTAGTGGCCTCCATTTCTCCAAGACCAAGCCAACACTGCCTAGCGACACCGCCAAGGTTGACAAGGTACTCCTGGCTCAATTCTAATCGTGCTATTTCTCATTTTCTTTCTAGCCATCAGTCTGTCTCTTTTGCGGGAGCGATGTTCATGCCGAGGCTAACTGTAGTCTCAAGGCCAAGGCACGTGAAATTCACGACAAAGAAGCCAAGGATACTGCCGCCCATGCAGATTACAAGAAATGCGAGGTGATCATCCTAGATGACCCCATTATGATCCTTCCACCACCCAAGGTAGGATTTCTCCTTCCTAGTTCCCCTAGGAGTTAACTGACTGCTCCCACCAGAAATCCTCTTCCACTGAGAAAGCCGAGGAAGTTAAGGAAGCCAAGGAAGCTAAACGTAAATGCAAGGTTGTCCTGCTAGTGTTCTCTCAAGTTCCTGGCCTGATCCTCGGACTCACACAGGCTGAAGCTAAGGCCGCCACCGATGTGCGTCATTTATTCCACTATACACCGATGCTTTTTCAACCAATACAGCAGGCCGAGGTTGAAACCATCGAAACCCCTGCTCCCGTTTCAAGGAAGCGCTGCCGCAGCTCGCGCCATGCCGCTAACACAGACGCTGAGCAGGACTACACTATCCCTAGTACGTTTCTCATCTTGGATTTCTGGTCCTAGGAAACTAACTGTTCCCCTAGGCCTTACTACCGACGTCAGTCTGGGCATACTAGACCAGACTGAAGCCATACTAGTCGCTACCGATCTTGATGGTCGTGACACTGAATCCGCCAAACTGCGTGAATGTTTCCTCCGTCGCCAGTTGTACGTTTGTGGAAACAGCTTGCGTCACTTCTTCACCATGCACAGATACCTGGAGAAGGAGCTAACCCAGCTTCGCATGGAGATCGACCAGGATGCCGAGATGGCCGATGATGAAAGTTGCACGGAAATGGTAGGTGCTTTTCACTAGATCGTCTTGCCTTCATTAAACACTTTTTACAGTCGCCCAAAGTTTAAACGTCCCTAGCTAGTAGCCCTGCTATCGTTCCTAGCTTATTTTACCATCACCTATTCAACTAGTCATCCTGTACTCTCAACAGTACTTTCAATGGTCCATGCTTCTGTTTTCACATTCCTAGGAATTTTTATGAGCCGCCATCAATCCCATCTATCTCGTCATCTGTCAATTTAGACTTTAAACACGGTAGATCGGGCAACTTATTGATGATCTAGATCTCAATCTGCTAGGATCGGCATTCCTCGACCATATATCAAGCTCGCAAAATTTTCCTAGGACACTCAGTCTCTTATCCCTTCTGTCTTTCAGCTACCAAAATGGCGCCTTTCCCTATGAACAAGCTCGAACAGTTTACCCTAGCTATGCTAGAGGACAATCGGGTGTGTTTGTTCAGCACTAGCTTGGCCTAGGATTATGCTAATGCTTCGTGCTAGCCCAAGTCTGCCTGTTGTCACTGCGTCTGTGCTGGTCTTCCGTGCATCTGGTACTCTTTGGTCGTGGTTGTCACTATTGCGAGTGTCGCTCGATTGATGACTGCCTTGGACTCAACGAGACCAGTTTCTATGCTCAGCTTCGCACCTATCCCATCGGTATGTTCGCAGCTAGCTGGTTATTCCAACCCTCCTGACGTTACTAGTGCAAACTTTCAGTCGCGACAAGTACCATCCTGACCAACTGATGCCGTTTGTCTGGGACACGTTCACTCATCTTCGTTGGACTCACTTCGACACTCACTTCGCGCGCATCCACGACCGTATCATGTCTATGACCGATATCAACAAGCTCCTCAAGCTCCACACTGAACTCAAGAGTCTTCTTTTCGGTGCCAACATTACTGGTATCGTGGTTGCTCGCTTGCAGCAGTTGACTCCCGGGCACGGTGGCCTTCAAGTCTTCTGTTTCCCATCCACTGCTAAGTGCATTGCCCTCCGACTCTCTTGCTTCCTAGCTAACCGTTCAGTCTCCTAGCTTGTCTTGCCGTCAAGTTACTATGTAGGCAACCTCGCTAGAATCACACGTGCTTGGACTTCCTAGGACCCTGTTCTTCGGGTTCGTTGTCCAAGCCATATGACTCCTCTTCCTCTTCGCCTTCTTCTTCAGACGTCTCAGAATCTTCGAAATCTTCTGGCGTTACCCGTAATTGTACTTTGTCGAATAACAGGTCTTTGCCTTTGTATTTCTTAGATACTTTTGAAATAGAGGTGATCGGGTCGTCATCCACAATCTCAGCTAGCATTTCCTCTGAGATATCTATGAACCACTGAATTTTGGCCGGAATTTGAATGCTATGTCTAGCCTCGTAAGGAATCACACGAAACACGGCTATCCTTTCTTGGAACATCGCACTGTTCATTTCTGCCACAAGATACACTCCCCCTTTGGTTCATCTGATTACGACCATGGGTCCTAGGTACCTTGGTTTCATTTTGCCGCTCACAGTCTTCTCAAACTGTGTGAACCTCACTAGGACTAGTCTTCCTGGCTGGAAGTCGTAGTTCTTGATCATGTGTTCGTGGTATCTCTCATACTTTTGTACAGATATGCGCTTAGCGTGGTCCACCCTAGCTCTCATTGCTTCAACATGGGATACATGTTCCGCTAGTGCCTGGGCTCGATATCCCACAACTTTCGTGTCTGTCAACGGTCTCCCTGGTAAGTCTACTAGCCAGGTGGCTTCTTTGATATCTAGAGGCAAAATTGGGTGCGCTCCAGTTACCATAAAGAATGGGGAGCATCCTAGCCCTTTCCTAATTGTAATCCTATCTGCCCACAACACCAGGTGGAAGAAATAGAACCATTTTGATGGATTTCCACCCGTTGCTTTGAACAAGGACTGCCTCATAGGGAAGTGCCCATTTTCAACTTTCCCATTGCCTTGAGAGTTATACGGTGACACCTGTATGTTCGGTATGCCATATTTCTCTTCCAACCATGCTATCGCTGCTTTAAACTGTGGCGCGTTATCCGTTACGAATAATTTCGGACAACCCCAGCGGCAGATGATGTCTTCTAGTAGGAATAGTCCTAGTGCTTGTGCCATGTCCCTCGTCAATGGTCTGCCTTCCACCCAAGTCGATAGTGAATCTCTAGTGTCAACTACTAGGCTACACTTGTTGGACATGACACCCATGTTCATGACGTCTATATGGACCACTTAGAACAAGCTAGGGGTATGAGTGACTACTGGCAGAATTTTCAACATCGTATGTTGGCGTGTCTGACACATGTGACATGTCTTGACATACCAGTCTACGTCCGTTTCAAATCCTGGCCACCAGAATCTCAGGGCTATCAACTCTCTCGTTGCAAACACGCCGCAATGTCCTAGGCTATCATGTGCAGCCCTCATCATATACATGCGGTGGTCTTTGTCAACTACTAGCTGATGTGCCATGCCAATATTTTTTCTATACATCCTCCCCTCTTTCAAAAGAAGTGTGAAGAGTACCTCATAAAGGCTCGGTATTCCTGATCGTCATTCATCCCTGTAGGCCTAATTAAAGGATCTGCTAGCCACAGTTTAACTAGCGGAAGCTTTTTATCCTGCTTCATCATGCCTTCCGTACGATGCTTCTCTTCGTACGGTTCCTTTTTATCCTTGTTCCACTTCTCAGGAAGCCCAGGAATCACGAGCTCTTGCATTTGTATATATTGCGGTACCGCTAGCCCTTCTGCTTTATAGGCCCTAGTGCGAGTGTAGTGCACAGCACGTTCTAGATCGGCTTCTAGCCAAGTTTCGTCTGTGAAATCGTCTATACTGCTAGCTTCTGCCCCACTAATCTGCAAGTATCCACCCCTAGTGTCTATCAAATGCTTGAACTCTTCGAATTCCAATGGTTGTGGCCCGCTAGGATCCACATCCTCATGGTCTTCCGGAGGCACGTTCTGATTGTAACCTTCTTCCGAGTTCGGAAATACTTCATCGCCTGGTTGGGGGTCTCTACGAGACAATCCATCCGGTGCAAAGTATTCCCCTGGCACATGCTTCAACTTGAAGTGAAACATCAAGATCTTCTCGATCCATCTGTTTATCGTTGCATTGGGTCCCATTCCAGGGTTTTTCAGCATTCCCTTAATATACAATGTGTCCGACTCAACCACCAGCTTCCTAGCACCGAAGATCCAATAATACATGGCCTCTAGGGCTCTCATCAATCCGTACAGCTCTCTCTTAGGTTGTGAGTAGTTGGCCTCTGTCTTTCCTAGTGTGATCGACACGAACCTAGCGAAGTATTTCTTCTTAGGATTGTCCGGATCTAGTTGGTACAACGATGATACCAATAGCTCGCTACGATGTGTCCACCTGAAGTACTATATCTGAATCCCACTCATAATTTAATGGTTTCAGCGCCGGGCAGTCTTTCAACGCTTCTCGTACTTTAGCTTGAGCATCATCGCAAGCCTGGTTCCACTCAAAGACTATGCCTTTCTTGGTCAACTCATTAATAGGCGCTACAATATCACCATATTTTTCAATGAAGTTTCGCAATACTCCTACAGTCCCTAGGTACGCCTTAACTTGCAAAAAGTTTGCACATGGGCCCCAGTTATTGATGACCTCAATCCTCTTCAGATCTGCTACCCGTCCTCTGTACGAACAGATGTGTCCCACTACCGTGAACTCATCTGCACACAGTATCAACTTCTTAGAGAAAGTTCCACCCGCATGGGCCATCCTAGTAACCACACAGTTCAAGTTCTGGAAATGTTCCCAAACAAACTGTCTAATCCCTGGATTTTCTGGAATTCTCTCGTAATCGCCATCTGGGGTTTCATAACACGTAGCAGGGCCACGCACTGGTACATCGTCGATGTATGGGATGGTCACATGGGGTATCTCTTCCCTGAGGACGTAGGTCACATCGTTGTGGAAGATGGGTACTGAGTTGGTCCAGCCCATAGGTAACTTAACTAGTCTCATCGCACCAAACGGCGTCTGACAGGTCATATAGTCCCTAGATCCTTCTGCTAAATCTCTGTTGTCATACCTGACAAACATGTCCAGTGCTGCTCCACAGGCTCTCCCTGCGAAGTGTTCAGCTAGTTACTCGGTCCCAGGTGTAACTCCTGAGTGTTGAATAGTTACTTCATTCAACCTCTCCAGCGAGTGCACTATCCTTAGTGACTTTCCATCTTTCTTTACTACCGCGAATATGGGCGAGCAGTAAGATGAGTTTGAAGGCTCATATACTCCAGCATCAATTTTACTCTTGATGTTTTTGCAGAACTCTTCAAAGTGTCCCGGTGGAATGGGAATCTGACGACACACCCAAGGTGTGTGTTTGACAACCGGCATTTCCACTGGGGGAAATTGTTTGTGTTTGAACTGTCCCCTCTCATCTTCTTCCCAAGTGAAGTCCACATTATGTACCCCAACAAAGTGGTGAGCTAGCTTCACTTCTTCAGGTTCTAGGAACCCGGTGTTGTGACTCTCATCAACCACTTTCATTCGTTCTTCCGTATAGCGACCGTTAGGTGCGAATTCAGGTGGGTGCGTCTCTAGAACAGGCATGTTTGCTAGAGGATCCCCTATGATCTTCCTCTCTATACAAAATTTTGCGGGTAGTTCTCCAAGTATGGGTGTTATCTTTTCCGCAACTGGCTTGTACTTCTTTCCCAACATTACAGATGTAGGTTTCTGACTTCTTGGACCAACACCTGTCGCGGTACCAAAGGTACTTCCGGTGCGCTAGCTAGCTGGCTAGTCCCTTTTCGCTCATGAAGCCATTCCGACTTTCCTAGCCTCTGATGCATGACACTTACTTTTCGGGACATTTTGCCCACCGTAAACGGTCTTTTCTCACGGTTCGGTTTCTTCGGTTTGTTGGATGGCTCAACCTGATTAAATAATAGATCTTGCTGCCCTCTTCAATTTCCTTCTTGCCCAAGTACTGGTCAGTAGTTCTGAAGCAACATTATCATCTGCAATAACTTCCTGCGACGCACACAAGTACATGATCTTTTGATCATCAGGCACAGCCTCTAGCCCCTCTTTAGGCATCCTATACCCTACGCATACTAGCTCTCCGCTCTCTGGGTAGTCCCAAGCAGTCATTACTTCTCCCTCCTCGTTGAGTTCATTGAAGAGTTCTAAAAATCCTGGGGCTCTTTCAGATCGCTGCTAGCTCCCTCTGTGTCTTTGTTTCCCTCATTATCTAGCACTGCGACATCCAAGATGTGGCCCCTAGGATATGTCGGCAGTGTCAATAGCCTTCCTGAGTATTGGGTCTGTCAAGGTGATGTCCACATCACCGTTCCGTTTGCTCTTTACTAGGGTTTCTACTAGCATGTTGAAAGGACGCCCTGAGCTCGTAAGGTGCTACCGTGACTACATGTAATTCTGTGTATACGCGGAACCCTTTCGAGGGCCCTATTGGTATGTTCTTCGCCATCCCTAGCGTCGCATGTATCTCACTGTTTGCAGACTGCATAGTAATTGAGCGGGAGACATCCCAGTCTAATCCCCTCTTTTCCGCAGCTTGTTTGCCTGATCGACAAAATCTGCGACCCCGAGTCTAGGAGCGCCTCTATGTGCTTCCCTCCTAGGACCGGATACAAACAGTGTAGGGCTGCTGATGTGCTAGCCACGGGCATCCAAATGGCCTTCGGTTTTTCCCCCTGCTTCAGCGAGTCAAAATACTGCGCTACAGGATCCTGCATGATTATGCTACCCTCTTCCAACTCGTGGGTAGAGGATGTCACTATCTCAGGAAACATGTCCAGCATCAGCACCCCTAGCACCTCACCGTCATCTCCTAGCTTCTCTAGCGTGGTCTTCTCCATCCTGATATTCTGGCCAAACTCCTCTTCAATGTCCTCGGTTTCGTCAGAGGACTATCACTTTCCTCGTAAAATCTCTGGGACACGAAGGTTTGGACCCTTGGTGCCAGTACGTGGCCTTCTGTGTTCTGTACAAAATTCGGACGTCTGGACTTGGTTACGCCAACAGCTAGTGCCTTTCGTATCTTCGGATTGCTATCCATCAAGTCTCCTAGCTTGACAGGGACCGTGATTTCTCGAATCGAACCTAGCAGACCTTCAGTGGCCTGGTCTTCAAGCTCCGTATTTCTAGGTGCTCAGGTTCTTTGTTTAAACACGGTCTTATAACTGCTAGTCGAGTTTTCAGACAGCCGTCGAGGCAGAATTTCTCGAGTGGGTGGGTCCCTTAAAGGCTCAACATCCTTGAATGGCAGTTCAAATCTGACCGCTTTTCCAGGTGGAACTAGGTCCCGCTCATCTTCCGAGTCCTCGACATCCTCCACTGTTACCCTAGCCGGGTGTTTGGGTTCCTCTAGCGGCCTTGTTTCCACTCGGCTCGCCAGTTCCCTCGTTTCTTTCTTTCCCACAGGCCTCTTTGCCTGTCTCTCAATTACCACTTCAACCTGCCGCTTTCCGGGTATAACACGTTTCGATTCCTCAGGAGGCTTCGTCTGTGGATTGGCCTCCTTCCTTGGATTCAACGAAACCTGAGGCATTCTCCGCCGGTCCTGAAGCCCTAGTCTGCATGAGCGCGGACTGACTAGCAGTTCCAGTTTCTGGGACTTCCTCAGTACCGAAGTAAATGTTCATAATCTCATCGTAGTTTTGACTGATATAATTTTGTTCAACAGCCCGATGGTAATAATGGTCATGCGCCTTCTCCCTAGGATATTTGTGCGTCGGTTCCCTAGGAACTATTTTCCCATCGAAGAACGTTGGTTTCCCTCCAGCTAGGGTGATAATTCCTTTGTCCAGGTCGGCCTTTCAGTCCTCACACTGATCAATGAAATGTCCTCCCCTATAGCAATAGAAACAATTATTGTTCCTAGGAGGTGCGGCACGGTTCCTAGCGAAAGCTGGGACTGGATTAGGATATGTGTGGGCTGGTGCAGCGTGACTAGGAGGCGCTGGACAAGCGTCCAATGCCATCTGTATCTTTTGCATCTCCCTATGCTGATCCATTGTGAATTTATCCAGGTGTCCAGTCAGCACTTCCTCAAGACTGCCCTTTATTCACGAGCTAGCGTCTCTTTCAGTTGTGCGTCGTCCTTCGCACGACCTGCCTCTAACTTGCCCACTTTTTCTATCAGTTGCTTTACTAGTTCGTGGGTATCCACTTCTGTTCCTTGCAACATAACCGCAGCTTTCTTTTTATCCTCTGTATAAGGTTCTAGCTCATAATACGAGCCAGCTTCCTCCTCACACAAGGTGGTCACTACTTCTATCACATCCGTCCAGACATATCTGTCATCGTTATCCACTTCAAGTGCCTCATAGGGTTTATCCTGATTGGCGGCTACACTTTCCCACTCCAACTTGGCCTTCTTGTATGAGGTCATCGCATCCCGAGGTGTCACTCGCAACTGCTGTCACAGTGCTTGCGAAAACTCAGAGGACAATCCCGCTAGGAAGTGCTTGGTAGCATCTCGGTTGGAGATCCGCATTGTTGGTGCGAGTAGTTGCCCTACCATCGCTCAGAACTGATGTACGTAGTTTTGTAGGCCACTAATATCAGTTAACTGTATGGGCTTTTTGTGGGTCTTTCTAACAAATTTCTCTAGGGCCCCGATAGATCCCTTTTCCAATTCATTGAATTCGGGGTAACTCTCGCGGATCCTAGCTCTGAAGTCGTGCCAAGAGCTGCCCAGTGACTCATTGAGTATTGCTTTCCACTCTCGCTTCGTTTTGTGATCGCAGAAATGAATGGCAACTTCATTTTTATCTTCATCAGTTGTGGCTCCAGTTTTCACAATCAAATCTTCCCCGGCATCTAGATACCCAGGTAGAGCATCTGCTTCTCCATCAAACTTTAGAGTGTTCTTTCCCCAAGTCGCGGGTAGCTTAGTGTGATCCATTGCAGGTGGTTTGTTATCCAAAGTTTCAACTGGTTTTAGTGCGGTTTGCACTAGGGGGTTCTGAACAGGGTTTACTGTCTCAGGAATTGACTGTACCGGTGTTAATGGCGCAGGGTTTACGTTCTGACTGGCTAGCGAGTTTGAAGCACTGTTGCCCATCTGATCCAGGTTTCCTTCTGGAGATGATAAGGGGGACAAAAATCCGCTGCAAAACGGCAACGACTCTTCGTTTCCTTGGTTTGGTTGCTCGTCAGAGATCTGAGCTACCGAGGTAGAAATAGCTAGCTCATTGCTTTTGCTAGAATTTCTAGTTGTACGCGACCGTTCTGTTGTACGCTTGGGCCAAGAGACAGGTTCGGGTATAAGCCCTCTAGCTGATCTTTCTGCCATCATTACAGTTGGGTTGTGCTTCCAGAGATGGTACTGCTCTAGAAGACTTCGTTGACCAGGTTTATTCAACCCGTTCAGATTCGATCTGGTTTGTCTTGGAACGTTCAACAGATCAGGTCACAGGAGTACGTGCTCAACTGTTACCTATTACACAGTGCTTTGTTAAAGCGACTTGTATCGGCCTAGTGTTTCCAAACTATGTGTTTGAATCAAACTGGACCCTCGCGGTGGGCTCCAGATGAAACGGTGCACTTCTTATACGACTAGGAATAGCTAATTGATAGGTATTGTGAACAAACACCCAAAACAACCAACCACAACCAATCTACCTCCAAAGATCTAAGTGCTTCTCTTTGTGAGTTTGGGTCTGGGCTGTAGTATGCGACCAGCAGGTTTGAACAAACACAAGTTTGATTTATAGGCTTCTAACAACACACTCTACAATGTAGCAATATGCAACTGCCAACAACAACACTGCTAGGAACCTAGGGATGGTCCGGGGGTGTGTTTATATGGGGTGGACAAGATGGCTGGACCGCTAGGTCGAGAACACCAGGGCAGAGTATGTAGGTTTGTGAAAATCCTCACTAAGGGCAGCCCCAAAGACTACTGAGGCTAACAACAAGGGACTTCAATCCTCAAACGGCAAGACTCTCCTCAACCGCTGACCTATTCCTTAACCAAGAATAGGAACCTTTCCGCTTTTATCAGCACTAGCTCACTACAAGTGTCCAGCTAGCGACCCAACACACTACAACAGAGCTTCTGTCTATATCGGGGTGAAGGCGAAGTAACTGACAAGTTATAGCCAAACTAGAGGTGGGGGCACCTAGTCTGTCTTCTTAGTGGGCTCAAGCCAACACACAATCCACCTAGCAAGCGATCCAACACACTACGACAGAGCTTCCATCTTGTCAGGGTGAAGGCAAAGTCACTAGCGCAAACTGCAGCTGGGTCTCGAAGAGAACACCCTTGTTTTATATGTGGAGGTCTAGGACCAACAACACAAAACCCTCAACTTAGTCACTCGATGTTTCCAGAGTCCACAGTTTACTGATTCCAATATAAAGACTACTACAAGTGAAGTTCAGTAACAACCTCCACTAGCAGCCTGAGTCCACTAGCACGAGCTTCGTCTAAAGTCTGGGGCGTAATGTTCTTAGACCCTAGTCTGTTCTGCGCTCCCTTTTATACTACTAGGTGTGAGTTACATGTGAAAGTGAGCTGAATAATACAATAAGCAATATTAGATGATAAGAAATACAGTCAGCCAATGAGATGACTGCCGTTTAGTTTTGGGACTGGTTTGGTATATACCAGGTCAGCCTTGCTGACCGGCTAGTGTCAACCGTGGGTATATCAACTGATCCTCAGCCCTCCATCTATGCCGAACACCACTTCTGGACCAACCAGCAATGCAACCGGTTGTCCAGGTCATCTCTACTCTGTCAGAGTGTCGATCTATTACATCTAGGCGACACAGTGTTGCAACTATCATCAAATGGTCATAGCTCGTTGGTTAGGACGTCGATCAGACCTCCGGTCATCGGTACAGCTTGTACAATCGTCCCTAGCTCCGTTCCAATAGCCTGCTTGCTATTCCCCTTCACCCTAGCTGCCCAGATCAGGCCCTAGCCTCGTGTTGCCTCATCTCTTATGTCGTGGTATGTCTTTGTCAAAGCCCTAGCCAGTCGTTAGTCGGGTTGTTCCGCCTATCGCCATCTAGTCGCTTATCTAGAGATTAGATAGTGCCACTAGTTACCGTGCCGAGCTTCCTAGCTCAAGGCGCAGTCCCCTAGCTGCACTTCCATTGTAGATATCCGTCTGCTAGACCCTCGCTAGCTCTGTCGCAAGCCATCTGGACTGCTAGAGTCTCCTAGGTCATGTCTCATGAATGTATAGGTGGTGGTTTAATCCCTGGTTGTTTGTACACTCAGCTAGCAGCTAGCGCGTCACACTAGTGCAGCCTCGTGCTACAGTCAGCAGTTAGGGCTCGCTCTGACTCTCCTTTATATCACCTAACAAGTGGTCCGCATACTAGCTAGGATGCTAGTAACAACAGAAGTGCTAGTTGCTTCCCGTTGTATAAAATACTGGTCATAGGAAATCGCAAAATTAGCCCTAGATGCCGTGCATTTATGTTACACCGTTTCAACGCATCTCAGCTAGGGCCTTGTCAACATTCGGCCAGAACACCGTATTTGTATGGCCCTGGGTACAGTGATGACACTACCGGAAGAAGATCAGAAGAGACAACATGAATGAACAAGGTAAACACACAATCAAGGCAATACAGAAGTAGAGGCCCATGGTGGCATGGACGTGCTCAGTGTGCGAGGAGGTCGGCAGTGAGCATTGCGATGTCAATCTTCTTGCCGATGGTTTCGGTAATCTGACAGCAAGGTGAGCTCGTGAATATTTGAAAGAGACTTGCTGCTCACCTGCTTCTTGAGAGTGGAGCGTTGAACACTGTACTTCCCAGCAATGTCCTTTACAAGGACATCGCATTCAGTACTTTCAAGGGGGGGAAGGTCTGAGATGTTGCTGTTGTGCATTGCTTGCTGCATCAACCATTAACAAATGCTGGACCGCAGTGAAAGTACTCGCAATGATTGTGTTATCGACCGTCCCTGCATACCATTGTATGTTTGGAAGGAAAAGAATAGCCCAGATGAACTTCCTAATATTCTTCTGTAGAAATGTGAGCGCATATAAACCCGGTGGCACAAGTGGCATACAAGGAGGGATGGCGATGATTTCCACATAGAGATGTGAACTTGGAGCGACTTGTTGAGAAGAGCCTCAACCTGCAATGTGTGTAGGAATTGCATTGTGTTTCGCTCTTCCTGGTTGGGCATCTGAGGTACAATGAAGTTAATTCCGAATCTCAGGAGTAGCAAGAACGATAATACATACCTCAATGTAGGTTCTAACTCTGCCTCGCTGTTGATGTCAAGCTTGATCCTCTTCAGAGCTTGTTCACCGAAATTTCGAAGCGAAATGGTCCGGGTGGCAGGATTGTCGGGCAGTGTGAAAGTTGATGGGGCAGCGAATGGGTTGGGACTTGAGACAGTTGGATCAGGGCTACTTGATCGCGGGGTTTCGGGCTGGGATTGGCGAGCTCGGCACTGGTGAGAGCATTCAATGAAACTTTGAGCAGACATGATGGTGGAGGATAGACAAGCAACACTTACAAATAACGTGGCCTTTATAATGTGCAATGCCACCTGGCCACAAAAGGAAATTCAAGTTGCGCTTTGAAGATTTCAAACCCAGTTTTCATCTTGATCACTGCCTCCACTATCCTGACCAAAAGCGAAAACTCTTCTGAATATTCATGGCTCCAGCACGCTGGAAACCGCCGCCAGGTGATTGTGTCTTGTTGACTTCTCGTTCTAAGCTGCAGCTTACCATGCTCATTGCCACAGAAATTGAGGCATTTCTCAAATACTCTGATGATATGGTCCAATGTCATGTATGTTCCAAGGTGGGGGAAAATGGCATAGGAGGTTGGATTAGTCGAAAGAATCTCAGAAGCCACCTTAATACTCCAACACACCTCGGGGCTTACGACACTGAGATCGAAAGAGCGCACATTGCTGAAGAGGACCTCAGTCGGCTCTCTCATGCATACAACACTTTTGGAGCACCAGAACTCCCCCGCGTCGATCCATCAGGGCCGTCCCAAGTGCCTCAGATGTTCCCTCAGCCAGAGGATGACATGGATATTGATTTTGACCTGCCTCAGGCTCCGATCAATGTTGTGCACTTGATCAACGAGCTTGGAGAGCTTTATCAGCCAGAGGTTTTGGGGCCCGAAGAAACTTGTTTACTGCTTCAGCAAGAGTTCAAACAAATGCTCAAGGATGCATACCAGGAGACACATGACATTCCTGGAGTTGAAGACCAGTTCATTGCAGATGAACTCCCCAAATGTGGCGAAGATGAAGATCATGAAGACACTCACTGCTTTGACGCTGAACTTCTCGAGACCGAGGAATATTTTCCTTATCCCAATAAAACCGTAAGCATTTTTTTTTGTTGGATAGAGCGTGAGCTAAGATATCTTGTTAGGTCATGCTCCTCGATGTCATAGATAATTTACCTCGCTGTTGATTCACAGGAGACCAGCTCTCTCTAGTCCTCCATTTTGCCAAGAAACTCGGAGTCGCGGATGTACCATCCTTGAAAGGATTCCGAAAAATTCAGCAACTGCGGCAATAAACCAGTAAAATCGACTTCGCACCTCTGTAATATCTTCTACATGAACAATATCTGGGAGACTCTCGCTTCAGACATGGCAAACCCCCTTGTTGCCCCGCATATGCACTTCTACCCAGAGGAAACTGATGGGCCGATCTCTGAAACATAGGCCGAGCAGTGGACAGAGTATTATCCTTCCCAGCTCACCCCAATGTATTCCGGGGACAGAAGCAGTTTTGGATTGAAGAGGTTGTGCAATTGGTTGATAGCAGATTTGTCATTCCCCGCACATGGATCATTCAAAATGGAGAACTTACAACCGACATCTTGTTTGTCACCCGAGCTGCAGATGGTCGCTGGGTACTGGAGCAGGATGCAGAAGACACTTTCCAGGCCACGGAACTCACCCTTGACTTCGACAATATTCATGCAGAGTTTGGAGACAACTTGCTCTGGGTGGACGAAACCAGTGTCCCAGTTATGCCCAATTCGATGCGTGACCTGGTCAGTGATGACGAGGATCTATTTGGTATTATGGTCAGTCTGTGGGCCGACGACGTCTCTGGAAACCGGTCAAAACAGTACAACAAGCACATGAACATGTGCACCGGAAATGGCTGTCTCCCTGGGCAGCTTCTTCAGCAGGAATTCCACATCCATTATATCTCGACTTCACCACCTCATGCTGTGAGGTCTCCGAGCGTGCTACGCACTGCTCGTTGCCTCATGGCCCCTGCGAACCATCTGCACAAGTAATGGGACGAGCTCGGACGTACATGACGGATCTTCCTAAACGGGATTCCACATTACCGGAAGCAGCTTCCGAGCGAGACCAATGTTCTCCACACCATCCGCATCGTCTCCCCCGCCATTCGACCTCACTCCTGCACTATCATCACCCAGATACAACCCATACCCCACGATCCGAGACTCTTGATGCCTTCCTACGATGCGACCCTCCGTCTTCAATGAGCGAGACCGGTGCTCCCCAGACCACACGGATCGTGTTCATCACTACTCGGTGTCCAGCAACGGGATACAACCGGTCCAGCGCCACGACCTCCCCTCTCTTCCATTCCCGGACGATCTCTCGCACTGGACAGACCTACCGCGTGCCTGACACCGACCCACTGGACGAGACAGAGGGTATCCTGACACAGCCCGTCCCTCACTTCACACGAAACATCGACTAGCCGAAGGAGACCGTCCGTCTCTCCTCCTCTCTGAATGTTCCAGCACCCACCGATGCGACCACCAGGCCATGCCTGAAGCCCCAAATGTATTCCAAGGTCCTTCGGCCTCGCTGTGCCTCGCGCGCACCCAAAGATGATCAGTCTCCTCAGCAGAGGCACCGAGCCTCCTGCCGTATATGCACCCCGAAACACCTCATGATGTCCCCTGCCCCCTGGAAACACCTGTGACCCACATGGCACCTCTGGAAACGTGGGAAATCTACTAGACCAAGTAAGTGTTTTGCAAAAAGGCTGGTTGTGACTGTCACATCTTTTGCAAAAGTGCTGGCTAGTGAGCATACAGCCACCGGACATCCAAATAAGGAAAGGTAATGGAAAGTCACTAGTGGGATTCGAACCAAAAACCTTTACATGATGGCCATAATTAGGTCCATGCATTAACCACTACACTGTATTGGTCTATCAGTTTGGGGAGGCCATATATGGTGTGATGCATGATTAATGTTTGCCTTGAAGTACAAGCAATATGCTTGGAAGATCCGTCGAGTGAATAGTGAGAAAAAATAGGTGGATAGACAAAGAAGGGATAGCCGGCCTGGAATGAGTCACGTGCGGAACCGAAATGGGAGTCACATTGAGTCACATTGAGTCACATCAAGTCATACATCCAGTGCCTCGCTATGAGTCGGAAAAAGATGACTCACCTGCTGGAGTATATAAAGGGCCCCCAGTTTTACAGTAGTAGACTTTTCCCCCCCTGTCTGTCAGGTAGTCTGAAAATTTACTCGTGTTTGCATTTATTGCTTGCGTGATTTTAAAACCTGCCGCCGATACTGACACTAGCTGCCGCTTACCGAACTCCACTGAAAGAACTGCTGATCTACCGTTCCGCTTACCGCCGCCGTGTTTGGTTGTGTTTGTTTTGACTAAGCAGAATTTATAAGCCTTGAGTTTTCACCGCCAAACCCTTAATAAGGCAATTTGTTGGAGGACAACGAACACCCGGTATCTTTCGAACAAACGTCGATTCCAAAGAATACTAGGGGAAACTATTTTCCACTGCACAATGGGTGGAAAATACAGAATAAGCCTTGCACCACCCCTGTAGGGCCCGCATAGGGCCAGGTTACAGTTAGGGTGGTTAGGGTTAGGGTTAGAAGGTTAGTGTTAGGGGTCAGCTGCCTTGTCTCCCAGGTATATTGGAGTGCTTTGGTTAGGGGTTTGGGTTGGTTAGCTTGGTTAGGGTTGGTTAGGGTTGGTTAGGGTTTTTTACCCCATCAAAACACTGAATAAACTGTGCAAAACAATTTCAAAGACCTAGGGCAGCTTGCCTGCCCTAGGTCTGGGTATGAGCAGTCCCAGTTAGGTCAAGCCTAGGCTTGACCTAGCTGGGTGAGCAATCTAGGCATCTATGACCTTCTTGGTGTAATGGTAATGATGCTGGATACTATTGTTATCCGAAGGTCAGCCGTTTAATTCTCGTTTTGCGCATTTTTTTTAGGCACAAATTACCATATTGTAGAAATTGGGTCATTGCCCTAGAGTAAGATAGGACAGGATGGTTATAAGAGGCTGAGGTAGGTACATTATAGTAGCTGCTTTTATACTATTAAACTTGCTGAGTAATCCCTTCGGGGTCCATCAGTCATCCCGACCATGCTGAGTGATCCCAATTCCCACGGTTGACCGAGCTCCGATGCTCGCACAGCCTCCAACATTCCAACACATATATGGTTACCCGCTCCCTTTTGCAAAATGTATGACACTTCCTATCATGGTCTTTTGCAAAAGTCTTACCATACTGGCTGGGAAATCGTCGAGGAGGTATAAAAGGGAGCACATTTAGTAGGAGTAGTCAGTACCTTCCGGCCTGCAGAAGTAGCTTTCGGGGCGTTTTTCCTACTTTCTGTATCGTTCTTGACTCAATCTAAAGGGGTACTCCCAGCCTTCCCCGACCTGGTACCTCCCGTGCACCCTCCTCCTCACCCACTGCCGGAGGCAGGCCACACATCTTGCATTTGCTCGTTCATCGGCATCTCACCTCTCACACCTCCATCAGCAGGGTCTCTCCTCACTGGATCCAGTGTCACAATCCCAGGCTTCCTCAATTAGGATCACGGTTCTTGCGAGTCTCGCTCTGTAGAAAACAGGCCCGGAGAGAAGCCATCACATACAAATCGCCATCCATAGCCAACAAGACTGACTGTCTCGCCGTCGACCGAACGACGTCTGTCATGAATCGCCTGGGTTCTACTTTTTCGCGCGACGCGTCCGTATGGATACAGACACGTCTTAGCGGCACGGGACTCTCATGACGCCACCACGTGACCTTCTCACGGTTTGAAACCCAGCCTCGGGTTCTAAAGCCGCAGACTCAGGGAGTCTGCGCCACGGAATACAGAAGATGTTAGGGACTAGGAACCCATACAGACGGACTCTAGTCCCCGGATGCACCAAGGGCTGACACAGGAGAGTACACGGAGTACAGGAGTGGTTGCAAACCCGATCGGGTTTTGAACCACTGGAGACGATGACACTTAGGACTAGGAAACCCGAACGTCGGGTCTCCTAGGTCCACCGACGCCACGGAAACCAACACAAAGGAGTCCAGGAGCATCAGCATTAATGCTCCTTAACGCTACGTTGCAGGAACTGATCGCAACTGACCACGATCACTTTAATTTGTTAGAAGCCTATATAAGCACGGTAGAATCTCCATGTACAGTAGATTCTACCTCGTCTAATCTCAGGCTTCTACCTTGGCTTGACATAGGCATTGTCTCCACCCTGCCCCGCTTCCCTCGCACCGTACTACGGGTTGTATCCACACCTCGGGTTTTGTACCTGAGTGGATACCACACCCTCTTCGACTCGTTCCGGGTTCCGCCTCGCATCCCGACCTACGACATATGGCCTCCTAGGGAGGACGCCGTACAACTGGTCCTACTGCTCGGGGAACACACGAGCTACTAGCGTCTATCGGGTTTCTCCTGGTTGGGGTTCTCGCCGGGTTACTTGCTGTTTAGCCGACCCAGAGGCCGTTGCTGACAACGTCGGTGCCATCATCTGTGCGACACA